>OX457038.1:30619437-30714437 GCA_949752735.1 Lumbricus terrestris | reverse complement strand
TAAATCACGAAAACACATCATCGACGGAATCAGAGTCCGTCAACGCCGCACATCCGCCCGCCCTGCCCCACCCGCCCCGCCCCGCCCGCCCTTCTTCTTCTTCGGTTCAACGATCACGTGATTATATATATCGAGAAACAAGATCAAGAAATGTTCAGTGCTGTAGGGGGGGACTCCGAGGCGGCGGCGGCGGAGAGAGAGTGAGAGAGAACGTGGGAGAGGGGTCGGTGAGAGGCCTTTCGGGGGCGATGAAATGCACTTGCTTTACGGTGTCGTGGCTCGAAACGACATCGCTGCTGCTGCTGCTGCTGCTGCTGCTGCTGTTGCTGCTGCTGCTGCCAAATGCCTTTCTTTTTACTGTGTTTACGTACGGATTATCGTCTTTCAAGCATCCTATTAATCAACCTCAGTAGTGACACCTCTCGCAGAGGGTCAGCCGAGTGCTGCTGCTGCTGCTGCCGATGCGGTCGGCTCAAAAACGCCTCACACGAGGAGAGCACACATCCTTCGCCGCCGGTCCGTATTCCGTGTCCCGGGGTTGTGCCGTACGTTGCAAGCGTATACTGCGCCCGCGTATTTACTAAATGCTATTTCAAAACATTTATAGGTTCAGGCGGCGGCGTCGCTCTTGCATTTCATTTGCCAACCTATTTTGTCTTTCGGTGCGACTGGAACGCCGCCGAGTATCTAGTAGTCTAATTCGATCCACAGAAGAAGATGCAGAAGAAGCAGCAGAAGTAGAAGTGGGATGATTGAGCGACAGACCGGCGCCATCTTGGCTGCAGGTCGTCGACTGAGGTATTTAAGATGATCCGCCTTTGCAACTCATCTGCGCCGCGGGTTCAACGAGTGCTGGCACACTTCGCGTTGACAGGCAATATCTTTAGACGGATTGCATTATAAATCTATTAGCAAAATATGATCTACATCTGCCACAAGACATAGCCCTATATATGTTGTACGAATATACATTATACAATATATGTATATATATATTATGCATTTTATATGTTTCATATAGGCCTATGATTATGTCGTATATATTATACTTTTATATTGCATATTATATAATTATATAAAAATTTATTATATGAGCCATGCTGGAAACATTGTATAGTCTCTAACGTATCTATCAATGTAGGCCTTATCAATTTAGTGTAGGCTACTTACACGCGGTCTGTAAAAGGTAACGTAGGCCTATAGTTGTCCGTTTATTATACGCCTTAATAGCATGGATCATAGTCCAGTAGACTAGTTGCCGTGCCTGACTCTGAAACCCACGGAATTCAGTTCAAATCTCTCTTGAACAACAAGACGATAGCGCGACATTTCTGCTTCAATGTCGCTTTGTAATGAACAGAGTAGACCGCTATATTGCGCTACTTGGTCTAATGAGGTGGGTGGGGTCGGGTTTTTTTTTTTGGGGGGGGAGGGAATTAGACTCTCATACAAAAAGTTAGAGTGGAAGAAAGCAATGCGACATGATCTGCTGTGACAACTTCTTACTTGATTAATTTTTGGCTCATATAGAGTCATATATATAGGCTACGTTAATTTATTAAAAAAACATTATTACTGCATGATGGAATGAGATATGTATGAAACTTGTTAATATATTGCACGTGCTGACATAATAAGATCTTGCGCACAATAAATTTGATTTAATTTGATTTAAAAATTAAATCTTTGAGTTGAAATGCAAATCTTTGAGTTGAAATGCAAATCTTTGAGTTGAAATGCAAATCTTTGAGTTGAAATGCAAATCTTTGAGTTGAAATGCAAATCGTCGGTAAAAGACATCCAAATGAAAAAATTGTCGAATCGCTGGACTGTGACAGATATCTTTCAAATAAGGAGGAAGGTGTATTGTTATTATTATTGTTATTATTATTAATATTGCTATTATTTTTATTATTATTAATATTGCTATTATTATTATTATTATTATTATTATTATTATTATTATTATTATTATTATTATTATTATTATTATTATTAATCTGTAACGTCTAATTCGCCGGTGTCCAATGCTCAAGACATCAAACAGTCAAGACCCAGCGCATCAAGGTCAAGATAAGGGCCAAGGTTTTCGAACCTTAAGAATTTGGTCTCAAGGTTAGGACCAAGGCAAAAATCTGTTATCTCAGGACCAAAGCCAAGGCAAGATTTTGAAACATCCCAATCATACTCAGACTCTTCTATTCCTTACCGAAAAATTGCTAAGTCGCACAACCTGCAATTTTTAATGAAAACATGATTCTTCAATTTCATTCAAGCTGAACAACTCCAAACATGAACTGCAGAGATATAGGCCTATGCAGATACATCCTACAAAAATCTTCCGTGCGAAATGTTATTCTAAACGCCTGTCGCATTTTCTAAACATCATTTCGCTCAGATTTTTCTGGCAAAACGTGCCTTTAGGGTCTTGCAAAAATTCTGTCATGTACCAAAAATACGTCTCATAAAAATTCTGCCATGTACAAAAAAATTACGTTCTATAGAGTCTATAGAGGCGCTGAAGCCGCTGACACACGCTGCAGCAGTTTTTCAAGCACTGGATGTAATTGTACAAATCGTGAGTCCTTTGAAATCCTCTCACGGCTTATTAGACCGTCTGGCTGCCGATACAAGTCTTAGCTCTGCAGGGCTTCCAGATCGTGGCTGCCCCGCCGCCGATGATTCTTCCTGACCCACAAGAATCGCATCTGTGCGTAATTACAGTATTATCTTGTGCTGCATAAGGCGAACACGATTGACCGCATTCGAGGCGGCGACGACCTCAAAACGACTCTGATTAATCGCTGTTCAGAATTAACTCCACCACCGTTTGCACTCTGACAGTGCCAGACCCAAGCGTGGATGAAGGAGGGGAATGCGCTAATGAGGAAGGAAGAAAGGAAGGAAGGATGAAAGGAATGAAGGAAGGAGGGAAGGAAGGATGGAAGGAAGGAAGGACGGAAGGAAGGAAGGAAGTATGGACGGACGGACGAAAGGAAGGAAGGAAGGACGGACGGACGGAAGGAAGGAAGGAAGGACGGAAGGAAGGAAGGAAGGAAGGACGGAAGGAAGGACGGAAGGAAGAAGGAAAGAAGGATGGAAGGAAGGAAGGACGGAAGGAAGGAAGGACGGAAGGAAGAAGGATGGAAGGAAGGAAGGAAGTAAGGAAGGAAGGAAGGAAGGAAGTACGGACGGACGGACGAAAGGAAGGAAGGAAGGACGGACGGAAGGAAGGAAGGAAGGACGGAAGGATGGAAGGAAGGAAGGAAGGAAGGAAGGAGAACGGAAGGAAGGAATGAAGGAAGGAAGGAAGGTAGGAGGGAGGGAGATAGGGAGGGAGGGAGGGAGGGAGGGAGCGGACGGAGAGAGGGATGTTAGAAGGAAGAGACGGAGGGAGGGACGCAAAGAAAGAGACAGAGGCAGACACGAACGGAGACAGAGACGGAGAGAAACAATGAGAGAAAGAGAGACAGAGAGACAAAGAACAGAAGAGAGAAATAGAGACTGGGAAAGACAGAGACAAAAGCAGAGACACAAAAGAGACAGAAGCATCTCTCAATTCGGATATACGTTCAAGTTTTCGATTGGCCTATACCTATTCAAATTTTCCATGGCTTGGAATTTTCCTTTTTTGCATCTCCACGATTTCCACTGACTTATAACTTTCACGCGATGACGTCTCAATGATTCTCCGATGCTCCCAATATTTTACGACCCCATCCTATTTCCCAGGATATCATTATCTTAATGGATCTAGCATCTCGACTATATTTGTTGACCTCTCACCTTAGACCTTCTTTTCTCCAGTGCTAGTCGTGTTTTATGGCTTTCCATTTGTACCGTGACGCGTGGCTCGACAAGTTTTTTTATGCTCAACATAATTTTGCCGATGGCAGTTAACGCATTGCATACCTATGTGACCTGCATGTATTAGCTGCAGCGTTACAAATCCTCTGATTGACTGAGTCATTTCTCGACCCTGATATTCGTCTGCAAGACAGATAGGCTAAGCAGACGCCCGTCTGACTGTCTGTCTACCTGTCTGTTTGCGTCTCTGTCTGTCTGTTTGATTGTCTGCATCTGTTCAAGCACACTCTCGTTATTTATGTAGCACCGTAATAGTTCCTGTCCAAGGTCCCAGACATTTTGTCTGGATAGTCACTCATTCCCCAAGAGTTTAACGGTAATGTGAATGAGACCTGCATACTTGTTGACTTGAGTGAATGTCTCAGTTTCTGTCGGCTGGGTGCGGAGGAGCCAGTGACACGCTTTCGTGCCCTATATATACTGCAGTCGCTTCCAAATTGACGATGTTTGTGTTTATCCAGATTTTTTGTATCTCGTCCGCGCTCTCGTTAGGTTCTTCGCTTGCCTTCGAAACCCAATTAATCACAGCGCTTTGTTTACCACATCTACTCGTTTTCACCCTCCCCCACATCCTTCCTCCATTCCCATCCTTCTCTCCATGCTCTTCCTTCAGCCACCATGCCTCAGTTTCTCCTCCACCTGTTTCCAAGTGACCGCTGCCACACACACGCACTCACCCACACACACACACTCACCCACACACACACACACACACACACACACACACACACACACACACACACACACACACACACACACACACACACACACACTCACCCACACACACACACACACACACACACACACACTCACTCAACTCTTCCTCATCAAGTGCAAATCTGCATTGTGAATTGGCAAATCACACCCTGTGTGATCAGACTGTCGGCGGCAGCGACAGATGGAGGGCTCTAGGTATAACTTCTATCCTCTTCCTCCTCCTTCTCATCATCATTATCCTCCTCCTCCTCCTCTTTCTCCTCCTCTTCCTTCTTTTCCTCCTTCTCTTTTTTTGTAGCTATCCCTCGATCCATTGCCAATGACAGAGGCGGCAGTTGAGAAACAACAATGACTAACGTTAGCCATTATTTGGCAATGTATGACTTGCATCTGGAAAGGGAATCTTGCACGTCCTGCTTGGAAACCAGTGCACAGGCCAACGAACTCAGATGAATCATATAAAATAATTGTTGCCTCATACAGTTCAGTGCTGTACTCAGAACTTTTGAGGTGAGCACACGCTGCCGCCGAAAAACATTGACTTTTGTGCCAAAAATTCTGACCATTGTATTAGTCATCGAAATTTCTTACGACTTTTTGGAATCATCGAAGCTTTTTTCGTGATTATTTGCCCGGAAAACATTTAAAACAGCGTAAAACGTACTACTTTCATTATTTTTTGCCTTCGTAATTCTCGATTTTTACCAGCGTATACCCACATGGTCTTATTGAGGTGGGTATGCGCTGTATACCCGCGTGTACCCTCGCTTTTTGAGGTGAGTATAGGCCCTACTCTGTCATTTTTCCCGGAGGTGAGTGTATACGCCGTATAGCCGCGTATACCCTTGAATACAGCCCTGCTCATACTAACATTGATCCATTAAAAATAAATGAGTGGGTTGAGCTGAGATATACATGTAATATGTCTTTTATTCATCTTCAGTATGATGCAGCCTACCCTATATTTGTATATTTATGCATGTATACTGCATAGCCTATGTAGTATTATGGGCAGGTAGGTCTACGTATAGATCAAGGCCGTAACACGTAGCTAGGGTGTGCTATGGGTGTTTGAACACCCACCCACCCCGAAATGAAGAAATGTAAAAAATGAAATAACGCATTTACTAATACATTATGTACAGTGGCGGCACCAGCAGGTGGGCTAGGGGGCTAAGCCTCCCCTATGAAAGGCTAAGCCCCCCACTAAAAAAGGCCACCCAGGTGTTTTTTACATGCAAAACTACGATTTTCGACCGGATGGCTAAAAAAAGGTCGTCAGAAATTTTGGCGGATGAAAATGGAAAATTTTCGGGAGGCTAGCCTCCCCAAACCTGAAATCCTGGCGCCGCCACTGATTACGTAAGAACTAACCCAGCACAGGTAATTATCTAGTCTGCAATATATTGGCCACCCAGAACCCGCTACGAGAGCTCACAATTAACGCTTCTCAAAACCCATTAGTCTTTGCTCACGGTCTGATAAACACTAAACGACCCTCGAAACAAAATCTTGGGTATACGGCCTTGGTATAGACCATGTCTACCTTTAATATATCGCCTATTACTGAGTAGATTACCTGTGCTGGATTAGGCTATAATTATGGCCTAAATGAAATCAATGCTAAGAGCTCATTATAACACCAAAAATTGCATATAAACGGCATACGATTGCATCGAACTGAAAGCCTATAGTATATATACGCATATATACGGCAATAGGCAATAGGATAGGACACAAAAGACAATACACAATACTATGACAAGACAAGAAGACAATCGTATTCGTGATTGTAATCTTCAAACTTTCAAAACACCACTCATGCAAAGACCAAGCGCGGGCGCCGGCTTATTCACGAGCGCTGCGTTGAACCAGAAGGGCCGTCCGTCTTTAGACTTCAAGTCCAGGGAACTTAAACTGCTTTCATATTCTGGTTGACACCTAAAGCACCGTGTGGTGAGTCACTGGTGACCGATTAAGTCCTCAACAAACTACTGCGCAGATTCGACAGTATTAGCATCCGGGTTCCCATTTCTGACACGACACAGTGCGATTGTCCCTGATCCGCGACCCGTACATAGTTTCCCTCTGGTTCATCAATCCATTCCTTCATCCATCCGTTCATCTGTTCATCTGTTCGTTCGTTCGTCTCGTCGTCCGTAACTGGTTCACCGAAAAACACGTCTGCAGATGTCGCCCCAAAATTCACCGATCCTATTTCCCCCGTTCAGCTTCGACGAAGATTCGCCGAATATGAGGGCGACGATTCGTCATGTGACCGAGCGAAGAAAAACTCATCGCAGAGTGCAAAGCGATGCATTAAAAGGTCCACGTACGCTGAGGCCGCGACGCCTTGCCCCTCCCTCGCCCACCTGTTGCATGGCGCCCGGCGCCGTTACCAATGCAGACAACACATGCCATGTCTACCAAACATAATTATGGGATTAATGTCTCGTCGATTTGTATTGTCTCATTTATCTAGCGCCGATACTTATGTATGTATTTATGTATGCATGTCTGTATATATGTGTGTATGTAAATATGCATGTATGTATGTATCTTATCTTATCTTATCTTATCTTATCTGACCATATATAAAGCGCCTCTGGCAGCAAGAGCCTTTCAGAAGAGCTCCCAGTGCATTTAACGCCGAGAAAAAGGCAAGCAAATGTATATAATTATGTATGAATGAATGTATGTATGTATGTATGTATGTATGTATGTATGTATGTATGTATGTATGTATGTATGTATGTATGAATGTATGAATGTATGTATATATGTATGTACGTACGTATGATGTGTATGCATGTATGGATGAATGGATGTATGGATGAATGGATAGATGGATGGACGGATGGATGGATGAACGGATGGATGGATGACTGTGTAATTGAACACACGTATAAAAAAATCAGGAAGCACTAATAGAAATGTGCAGGAGACTAATGATTGTGCCAGTGGAATGCATGTGATAGATCGGAAACTCCGAGAAACCATTTATAAACCTAATGAGACCAAGAACCGGTTTAAGAGAAACGAGGGAAATCGAGCGTCTATACATAATTATATGTCTTAGCAGAGTGCTCAACAACTGACTGTGTATCCAGAAGCTGCATGAGTAAGGGTAGGGGTAAGGGGTAGAATTAGCATGGCAGGTTAAGGCTGAGGCATGCTAAGGTGAGAATTTCTGGCAGCAACAGGAGTTAGAAAGGCTTAACTGTTAAGCTGACTCCTCTGCCTTAATTATTTTCCAAGCATGCTTTCTACACAACTAGAATTTAACTGATAGTAGCAATGGTGCTAATCATAACAGTGGCGTAGACAAGGGGGCTTCGGTTCGGGGGTTAAAATCCTCCAGTGGCCTAGGGGGGAAATTTAAGGTTTATTTATCCACTTAAATAGGAAAAACAAAACAATTGCTTGCAGTAACAATTGTTTTTCCTACTTTACTCCCTTTCTTACTTTATTCCCTTTTTGTTTATTGTAATACTGTTGGGTTGGTGTCAGAAAGGGCATCCGGTCAGGCCAAAAAAACCTAACACATTATAAATTCCTGGCTACGCCACTGAATCATAATTAAAACGGAGAACGGTTGGAATCACCTTTTTCCACACAGTGTTGAACGGGGCAAGAGAAACTGGAGAATACTATCATCAGGAAAAGCGACTGGATTGGATGGGACACGTGCTACTGATGGGAGAGGATAGGAGAACCAACCAGGCAGTGAAATGGATTCCCGAAGGGAAGTGTGGAAGAGGAAGACCAAGAAAGAATTGGAAGAAGACGATACGAGAAGATCTACCGAAGACGCTGTAGAGGTGGCAAGGCATGGACTGAGGAGAATGGTGAAGCCGTAATCCAGCCCATACATACAGAGGGACTAAGCTCTAAGGTAAAAGGTTGTTCACTTCGGATGTTAGCGCGATATCCCTTGAAACGAAAATCAGTTTTGAGGAAGATGTGTAGCGAGATTCCGACGCAAAGGCTGTAAAATTTAGCGAAGGCAATGAATTATTTTTAGCGATCTTAAAAACCGGTTCGAGAGCATTTACAATTTTGCATGCAAGGAGATCGAGGACCTCAGTCATTGAGGAGTGTATATAAAGGTCAGTGTAGGTATTTACCGAGACCTACAACCAGTGCTAAAATTGTAAAAAAAAGAAGTGCCTGGACGCCCCTTGTCTTTCCAAAAGAAGTGCATGGACGCTCCTTAACTTTCCAGTGTGGCTGGCGAAATAAGTGGCAGGACGGCGTTCAGATTTTAAAATAAGTGCATGGACGCCGTCCATGACCGTCCTGGCACACTTTAAGCCTTGCTTGCAACATTCTACAACATCCGCTGAGTTGAAGCCTCGTACATAAATCTTTCAATTTCCTCCATTTCCGATGATTCATACACTTTCATGATCCATGCATAAATCAATCGATCAATTCATTCGTCAGTCCATTCATCGCCAAACGACGCCAGCGATCCATTCATTCGTCCGTTTGTTGCTACGATCCATCGTCGATACTTCCATCCTTCCTTCCTTCCATCCATACATCCATCCATCCATCCATCCATCCATCCATCCATCCATACATTCATCCATTCATCCTTCCTTCCTTCTTCTTTCTTCTTTCATTTTGACGTATAATATTCGTCTGTATCTGCGCAGCACTTGGTAAACCCTCGTCGAGTTAGACGAGAAGAGAAGGCGATGAATGAAGTAGAAGAAGGTATGGACGATTATGATGATGACGGTGACGATGATGATGACGACGATATGATGAAAGTGATTATGACGACGATGGTGATAGTGATGACGACGACGACGATGATGATGAAAGTGATTATGACGACGATATGATGAAAGTGATGATGACGACGACGATGATGATAGTGATGATGACGACGACGATGATGATAGTGATGATGACCACGATATGATGAAAGTGATGATGACAACGACGATGATGATAGCGATAATGACGACGACGATTATGAAAGTGATGATGACGACGACGATGATGTCAATGACGATGACGACGATGATGAAAGTGATGATGACGACAACGATGATGATAGTGACGATGACGAACCCGACGACGACGAAGATGATAATAAAGAGGGCGTCAAGCGCAGCAATTCAGTTGTTGTCTACTTGCGTGCCTGTATGTAAGTGCGTTGGCGGTTGAGCGCGCACCGTTCGACCCAAGTCAACTGCCGCCACCGCCGCCGCCGCCAGGGGCGCTGCGGTCGCCGCTCTTACTGCCACTGTTGCTGCTGTTGCTGCCATCATGAACCCGCCTCTATTCGACCTCCTTCTCATCAGCCTCCCTCCCTCCATCTCTCCCTCCTACCCCCTCCCCTGCCATCTCCTCGCAGAGCACTAAGTGTTTTCTCAGTGTTGTCTCCGTCTCTGTCCACCTGTATCAGCGTATGTGTCTCTGTATCTGTCTGTGTATGCCTATGTCAGTGCCTGTACGTCTCAGTCTCTGCGCCAGCGGCCTTTAAATAGCGGAACTGGCGCCGTGTGGGTCCATAGTCTTCCTCGACCACCGCAGCAGCAGCAGCAGCAGCGCCACAGACAGAACAACGACGACGACAACGACGACGAGATGGATGCTACGCGCAAGAGTCTGACAACGCTGCAGCATCAGTCGACGACATGGTTCCAGCTGCTGAGGCAGAATGGGAACCATCTTCTCAATCACCCTCCATCTTCTTCCCCTTCTTCTAATGCCCTTCTCCTTTGCAGGGCATCAACCACTTACCGACGAGGGGTGACAGCCGCCGTGTCCGTCGGGGCAGAAGATGACCACAGCAGCAGCCCCCAGCTGCAGCAGCAGCAGCAGTCCGTGGATGAGACGAGAGCCAGCAGCAGCAGCAGCGCCTGTTCAGATGGCGTCCAGCTGAAACCGATGACCTGTCTCGATGGTCCACGTGGTTGGCCTCTCGTCGGTAACTTTCTCACCTACCTCAAGAAGGAAAATCGAGGAAAAATGCACGAAGTTCAGGTCAGTCTTTAATATATCGTTTCCATATACAGTCGGCATCATATTCAATTTCATCGTAAATAGAAGTTGATTGACTCTCACGTCTCTTTTGATGATTGACGTGTTACGTGTACTAATATACTCTGCTGGCATTTGTGTCATGTCCTTTTGTTCACTCATTCATTCATTCTCGTACGTTTATCTATAGCGCCTCTTTAAGACAGCTACTCAGAGGCGCTCCCAGTTCAGCCACAGCTGATGAAGTTTGCTTTGAGGGACTTGTAAAATGCTGTAATTTCTAAACAGGGCAACAAGCGAAGTGGGAGACAATTCAGTTAATCAAGGGCTCCAAATCTTGAAGTTATATTAACTCTATAATTAGCATTATTCACTATATATTACTTTAGTTATTTTCGCTATAGACAGCCGTTTAGTGTAGCCTGAAATATCTTTTCCCCCCCGTCTGCATGCCAAGGTTCACACACTTCTGTAAATGTTGTTATCAGTTCAAATCGATAGAAGTAGTGCCAGATATTGAAACGGTGTTTTGTTAACATAAAGAGACTTTTGCAAACTTTCCTGCTGCGGTTTCCATGGCAGTCAACCAATTCCTTCGCATACGAGTTTATTTTTGTTGCTTTTCTCAACGCATAAGCACAAAGTGATAAAAAGAACCGTCACCCAAAACTGTGAGCCACCAGTCAAAGTAGGGTCATGTTTGGCTTTTTGGGGAAGCGGGGTGGGTGGAGGGTTGCCGAAAACCCTAAATTTAGCGGTCAACGCCGGGTCCCACATCTAGTTGATAATATAATATTATGGAAGGCATCGAATAGGCAGATTTATCTGCACTAAAACAATTGAATCGAAACAAGTAGGTTAACTGCATGCGCGCAACCGGATGACATGTATTTTCACTCAGCAGCCTCGCTTGGTCCAACTTTTATCGACCGTACCAGAGATAGGCGGTACATGTACAGCCTCAGTAGCAGCCGAGAGTGTAGGCAAACTTAATTTATCTACGGAGCGTCACATAAACTATGAAGTGTGTGTATGCACATATAGTTTGTTGCGTTCTTTTCAAAGCACCTATAATCAGTAACGACCTTAAAATAGAGGCTTGCATGCATGCAGAACGTTTTCAAAGTGTTCCTGTTCCACGCGACCACAACCGTATACAAGTCAAGCACCAGAAGTATCTTTCGACATAAAGATTATTTATATATGGATATTATATGCGTGTGTGTATATATATAGACTTTATAATTGTCTATATGCATGTACTTAGGTTTATAAATAGTTCTTACTATCTGAACGCCTGCAGCTGTTAGAACCCGTGCGCTTTTTACGTCCTTGATGAAGTTTGTTTAAGAACATAAAATTGTTTTGCGCGATTTGGAAAGAACGGTCTATAGTATAGGCTACGCAAAATAATTGTGCGATGCTACTTTTACGCAAAGGTGCAAGCAAGAATGTTGCAACTAGTTGACATACATTGGGTCTATTACGTTTGGGCAAATGTTAGCGGCTATGTATAGAGTCTATACACAAGGAAGGACGCACAGGCGGACTATATAACGAAGAGACTGAAGGATGGGCAGACGAAAGGACGAACGGACTAACGGACCGAAGGACGAAATTAAAGACAGAGATAAAAACGGAAGGATTGAAGGACTGAAGAAAAACCGGAAGGACGCAGGGCGAACGGACTGAAGGACGACGGACAAAGGACTACGGACGAAAGGACTACGGACGGACGGAAGGACGAAGGGCATAGGAATGAAAACGAAGGACGAAAGGACGGCCGGAAGGACGGCGAAAGGAAGGACGAAGGACGACGGACAAAAGACATACGGACGAAGGCTGGACGAACGGACGGAAGGACAACTATTGGAAGGACGAAAGCGATGGATGAAGGACGAAGGGATAAAAGACCGGAAGGACGGAGACATGATGCCGAAGGATGAAGGACGAACGGAAGGACAAAAATGGATGAGAGGACGAAGGACAGACGGACGGACGGACAGATTGACAGACGGACTGATGAAGTTGAAGTTAATGATCATTGGTTTCCATGGAGATTCTTTTTAGCTGCACAGTCTTCATAAGTTGTCCTTTCTCCAACTGCCTTTCCTTCAGTCAGTCCTTCCGTTTACTGCGCCATATATCCTGTTTCATTCTTTACTTCCCTATGTATGCTGTTTTCCTACCTTCAATTTCTTCTATTTCTATCCTCTCCTCTTCATGTAATATAGTATATACCTTCTGTATACCTTTCTTACATATTTATATTATATAATTATTCAATTATTCCGTTCACAATTAATTCCTTCCTTTTTCTCTTTCTTTTTCTTCGTTCCTAGATTTCTTTTCTATTTCCACGAGTTCTCCTTTATTCCTATATATATATATATGCCATTTATATATATATATATACACATATACCATATATATTAATATGCATAATATATATATATATTATGCATATTAATATATATGGTTTTGTTTGTTTGTATGTGCACTTGTTATAGCGCCCCTTCAAGCTCTCTCTACTCAGAGGCGCTCCCGAATGCAGAGCGGACACTGCATCGGAGTTTCACGCCGAAGCGCTGAGCAATTGTGAGTGAAGAACTTGCTCAAGGTCCTTACGCGGCGAGGTGGATTCGAACCTCGAACCTTCCGGCTTCAAGGCAATGACGCCACCACTACACCACCGCGCCCCATGGTATATGTGTGTATATATATGTATATATATATATATATATATATATATATATATATATATATAAATGGCATAAGGATGATCGTCCAGTCGAACAATCTCTCGAGATCTAATTCATTATTCTAACCCAATTCTTAGACACGAGATGCATGCCACGGAATCGATCCGCAGCAGCAGTGGTAGTAACAGTAGCAGTACCAGCAGTAGTAGCACTGTTTAGAAACTGTTGACCTCTGACCTTTGTGCGACTCGTAAAAACGCATTTCACTCTAGCAGCGAACGTATATTAACAAAGCGACCCACTTGTAAACAAACGAGGTGACATCGCCAGTGACAGTCACCGACGAACTTGCATCTAGTTGAATGAAGAACTATGTGCAGCGGGGTCAGAGTTCAACGTTAACCACGTCGAAGTCCTACGAGTCAACGAGTGCCAAGAACGGAGTTCGCTTATCGCAGGCCGACTATTTATAGGACTTGTTCGTGTGTGTGTGGGTGTGTGTGTGTGTGCGTGTGTGTGCGCGCGTGTCTATGCGCGCGCGCGCGCGTGCGTGCGTGTGTGTGTGTGGGTTAATTATAATCTTCGTTAAATTTTGGAAAAGAGACAAATCCAGGTGACACACCGCTTCACCCAGTTACACGTCAAAGCACATTAAAAATCAACAACGGCAAAAATATTGTGAACATGATAATGTCTGTCATTAATTGGCGGCAAAGAGAACGTGCGTACGTCTCTACGTGGGCGTGTGCGCATGTGTGGATGACTGTGTGAGCAGTTGAATGAAATTGATCGATGAATGGACCCATCCATCCGTCCGTCCGTCCGTCCTTCCCTCCCGCAGTCCATTCTGGTGAATCTGCAGCAGTTGAAAAAGTTGCGTCGCATCCAACGCAGCGTTTGATTGCTTTAGGAAACCGACGCTACTTCCTCGACCAAGTCCAACGGTAGTTTGCCTGCCTGCAGCCCTAAGCTATTCCCACATTCCCAGTAAATTTATTATCTGCATCAAGGTTACGGACAGACTGCAGTCTACGGAACGCCTCATCGATGATTATAGCCTAACACCTAAAACGAAAGAGGAATAAGGGAGAATGAGCCAATAATTATAAGCAACTATTGTGCATGGGATCCGTGTGGTGTGAATTGCTAGAAATTGCTCGAGTAAATAATAAGATATGCCTCATGTGCTATTTACACGAGCTAATGAGACCATCAATGGTCCATCATCACCATGAATATGGGTAATAAATATTTATCGCATAATTTTAAGATTGCTGGCCATTTGCGAAATTGTGAGCATTGGTCATGTAAACGAGTCGTTAGATATCTATAGCCAACGTAATGTTGTTATGACTTGCTAGCGAATAGTAATCGAATAGTAATCGAATAGTAATCGAATGGGATGAATAATCGCGAGTGACGAATAGTTTATGTATTATTATTATTGCTGTGCATCTCTGTGAGCGATAATGGGGCACATTCATGCATGGCAACCATAGATATAATAAACTATGATGGCAACAGTGAATGAAATCTCGCGTCCTACGTTTTATCTGGCGCATTTTATCGTCTCCGAAAGGAGTGGGGTGGGGTGTGGTGGGTAGGGTGGGGTGGGGGGCAGCTGCGATTGAGTCTGCGGTCCCTGTTCTAGATCAGCGTCCTTAGTCATTCACCATTATAGAGAGGCAGCTGGGTGAAGGGGGGGCGGTGGTTGGATGACGAGTCAGGCTGTGGTCGCTTTTCCTCTTTTATTGGTCGCTTTACGGTTGATACTGCGACGGTGTTGGACGCAGCAAATGCATCATCATCGTCGTTGTCGTCGTCATCGTCATCATCATCATCGTCGTCGTCGTCGTCATGATCATCATCGTCGTCGTCGTCGTCGTCGTCATGATCATCATCGTCGTCTTCGTCGTCGTCGTCATCGTCATCATCGGTGTCGTCGTTGTTGTCTTCAGAGACCTTTGAGTTGTTTTTTCGGTTAAGTGCGTTGTCTTCTGCGCTTTACTCCCCCACCCCATCTCTAAGAGACTAAGAAAGTCCGTAGTAATTTTTTGGAGTTTCGTACTTTTGTTTAGTTGATCAATGACTTACTATTGACTTAGCTATATTTAGAACTTTTAGGCTTTAGCTTTAGGCCTGCAATAGTCTACGACCCAAAACCAAGTTTATTCAGCATTGAAACCATTGTAGAAATATCCACAACAAGTATAATTATAGGCCATTTCGTTAAAATGTAGGCTTATGGCCAGCTTTGTCTGCAGTTCAAATATTTGTGCCATAGGCATTGATGTAAATTATGGCAATCGTAATCTTTAGATTTCTAAAGCGCTACTCTCAGGGCCCCAGCTTATTCACGAGAGATGATCGAAGATAAGAAATCGTTCCTTGGTATTAGCTTATTCAGTGCTAGCCTATATGCTCTTTATTTTTTTTCCCCACGGGACTTTCTGCTATATTTTATGAGTTGATCTATTATATACGAATGCTTAGTTTCAATCATAATCAGTGCTTAAAGTGTAAAAAAGAAGTGCCTGGACGCCTCCACCTTTTCAGGTGTGCTGGCCAAGTAAGTTGCAGGATGGTTTAGAGATTTGAAAATGAGTGCCTGGACGCCGTCCATGACCGTCCTGCCACACTTTAAGCCCTGATCATAATATATGTGTGTGTGCGTGTATACATGATCTATCATGCACAGGTATAGGTGTGAACATAATGATGTGTTTCTGTTTGAGCGAACTGTTTATGGGTAGCCTATAAGTCTGGCATTGCAAGGATGCGTGTATTTTTTCGTGCCGCACGGTAACTTCGCTCGACGGAGACTGTTTCTGGCCCAGTGTTTCTGGGCCATTGATCCGTGGCAGGTGCTCAGACTACGGCGCGTGTCGTAAATAATGCAGCGGCCGTAGTCAGCGACGCCCACAAGTTTCACTAAATCAGTTTTCTGCAGTCATCATACATCGTAACAGACAACACTTTACCAATTAGCGAGTTCCAACAAAAATGTTAACTAAGCACAAAAATTTAAAGACCAATGAGGCTCGCGCCCGTGGTCTAAATGTGAGACTGTCGTTATGCAGTCGCGAGACCATAGTTTATGTTACGGTAGTATACTATGTCCTTCAGAATAAACATTGGCCAGTGGTGCAGAAAACGTTATATATTGTTAAAAGTTGAGGCGGCTTAATCTACTGTATGTGAATCAGATAGCCGACTCGATTAATCTCACGCAGTAGATGAGTAAAATTAGACAGGTTATACGATGTACGGAGATAGATGTAGAAAGTCCACTTCAGACGGGTGTGAGGGGATGCATGGATGGATGAATGGATGAGTGATGGATGGATGGATAGATGGATGGACGGATGGACAGATGGATGCATGCATGGACGGATCATGGATAGATGGATGGACGGATGGACAGATGGATGGATGGACAGATGGATGGATGCATGCATGGATGGATCATGGATAGATGGATGGATGGACGGATGCATGGATGCATGGATGCAATGTTCATTCCACAGTCGTCGCCTTTGCAATGCTCAATTAAAGAAAAGAAATCTTCTATCTGCATCGGAGAACTGAAAAGTAAACGTAACAAAGGCGCATGCAGCAACGGTGAATGCAACAACGGTGAATGCAACAACGGTAAATGTAACAACGGTAAATGTGACAACGGTAACTGTAACAACGGTAAATGTAACAACGTTAGATTAGCAAATGTAGATGCGAGAAGGTCAGGGTTGTCCTGGGGTCAAGGGTCATCACAGAACAACGACGACAGAGGATGACAGCAGAGACCCTGCCTCCCTGCTGCCTTCTGACTCCATGGATCTCAGTTGGTATTAATTAACGAACCCTGATGAACGATTATGGGTTGAGAGGGCGCCATGCTCAGCTGCAGTATGTCTGCCTGTATTTGCGTCTGTATTTGTGTGTGTATCATGAGTTTGTGTGTCTGTGTGTCTGAGAGTATTCTGTGTGCGTATGTATGAGTGCCTCTCTGTCTCTGTCTCTTTCTCTGTCTTTCTCTGTCTTTCTCTCTCTGTCTCTCTGCCTCTTTATCTGTCTGTCTCCATCTGTCTGTCTGTCTGCCTGTCTGTCTCTCTGTCTCTGTCTGTCTGTCTCTGCTTGTCTATCTCTCTCTGTCGGTCTGTTTCTCTCTCTTTCTCTCTGTATGTCTGTCTCTGTCTGTCTGTCTGTCTGTCTCTCTGTCTCTCTCTCTTTCTCTATCTCCCTCTCTCCTTCTCTCTCTCTCTCTCTCTATCTCTCTCTCTCTCTCTCTCTCTCTCTCTCTCTCTCTCTCTCTCTCTCTCTCTCTCTCTCTCTCTCTCTCAGTGTGCGTTTGCGCGTGAATCAAATCGGCTGAGCGAGTGAGTCGGCCTTGAGTGTTGTCAGCCTTTCAAAGCGAGTTTATTGACCTGTGAATCTCTATAGAGATGACATTCTCTTCAACGCCAACCTAAAAAAAGCCTAGTATCGTTTTCTTGTAGATGTCCAGAAACTCTGCCTGTATAATGATGCATTCCTTTGAGACTGTTGTCTCCTGTAATTAATAATCCTCTTTTGGATTCGGAACGCTTCCCAATTCTTAAGTTGAGAACTTGAGATAGAAATGACAATTATTGACTGTGCGGAACCAGATGTCCTGTATTAAAAAAATGGGAAATATTATAGGACTGATAGGTTTTGTGATGGGCCACAGTTTATTGTTGAGTAAATGCAAAGTTTTCCTATCCTCAACTGAATAGGAAGCCAGTTCTGCGACTTAAGCATAGCAATTATAACGGTCATGTTTTGGAGTAGACCTATTAGCTATATGGCTCAAGTCAAATAATCTTAAACTCTTTGTAGTCCATCATCGACAAGAATCGATTTAGTCTATAATTATTTGTAGATTTGTGCCAAAATGATTCTGCTTATGAAGTCAACGGACAAAATAATATTTAGGGGAATTACGGCATACAATAACTAACGCCATTTACAAATCGGTGAGAGGTTGCATGCGCATGCGTAGTAGAATCGTATGTCATACATAAATGTGCATGGATATACATGTATGCGGTATGTGTGTATGCGGTCTAAAGCATATACATCATCTTCATACATGTGCATTATCTTACGCATCAGATGTTATGTGTGTTTGTATATTGGGTTTGTCTGCCTGTGTTTAAATGCGTGTATGGGTGTGCGTGTGTCGACGTGTGTGTTTGTGTGTGTGTGTGTGTGTGTAGGTGTGTGTGTGGGGGAGGGTGCGTGTGTGTGTTTCGATGTGTGGGTGTGTGTTTCTGCATGTGCGTGTAAGAGTGTGTAGGTGTGTGTGTGTGTGTGTGTGTGTGTGGGTGTGTGTGTGCGTGTGTGTGTGGGTGGGTGGGTGGGAGTGTGTGTGGTGCGCTTACACAATACACGTGATGCCGGAGTGTATACGTTTAGAAGGTGTCATAAATTCGATGGGGCCTGAATGCATGTTGAGCGCCAGAGAAGAGAGGGAGAGAGAGAGAAGTCAGTATGCGTGGTGCAATGCAGTGGTGGCCACCGATTGAGATTTAGGGGACCATGCCATGCCATGAGGTCAGTGGGGGTGACGGGGTGGTGGGGGTAGTGGGGGTGACCGCCGCCGACGATGGAATTCGGACGGACCAAATGTTCGCCCGCCAATTTATGGCTACCAGGGTCCAAAGCGATCGAAGTCAGAAACCCAACAGACGGATAGACACACTGACATTCACGCATAATTATAGGCCTACAGGAAACATTCACGATCCCAGTGTGTATGTATGTATGCATGTATGTATATATGTATGTACGTATATTCGTATGTATGTATGCATGTATGTAAGTGCGCATGTATGTAGGACTTTCTAGGTCTATGTATGTATGTATGTATGTATGTATGTATGTATGTATGTATGTATGTATGTATGTATGTATGTATGTATGTATGTATGTATGTATGCATGTATGTATGTATGTATGTATGTATGCATGCACGCATGCATGCATGTATGTATGTATGTATATGTATGTATGTATGCATGCATGTATTTATGTATGTATGTATGTATGTTTGTATGGATGTATGTGTATGTATGTATGTATGTATGTATGTATGTATGTATGTATGTATGTATGTATGTATGCATGCATGCATGTATGTATGTATGTATGTATGTTTGTATGTATGGATGTATGTGTATGTATGTATGTATGTATGTATGTATGTATGTATGTATGTATGCATGTATGTATGTATGTATGTATGTATGTATGTATGTATGTATGTATGTATGTATGTATGTATGTATGTATGTATGTATGTATGTATATGTAATATGTATGTATGTATGTATGAATGTATGTATGTATGTATGTATGTATGCATGCATGTATGAATGTATGTATGTATGTATGTATGTATGCATGTATGTATGTATATAGGTATGCAGAAACAAAGACAGATGATCATCCGACAGACATGCGCACAGACACAAAAATATGAGCAGAAAAACACACAGCTCCATCAGCAGACGAATCGAATGATATAGTGGCAGGTGCAAATGCAGACAGACGTAGACAGATAAAGAGACGTTCAAAGACGCATACACACATGATATACAGTGCTTATTGCTTAGGCATTAGACATGGGACAAATCGTCGTCGACAACTCATTGCATTAGATCCACTGTTGAACCATCTTTGTGGCATTGCTGCTGCTGCTGCTGCTGCTGCTGCTGCTGCTGCTTCCTCCTACTCCTCCTTCTTGTCGTTCTGCTGCTGAACTGGTCGTATCTGTAGACAATGACTTATGCGATCATTTATCTCATCCATGACTTGCAACTTGCATCCAAGATACACACACACACACACACACACACGCGCGCGCGCGCGCGCGCGCGCGCGCACGCGCGCGCACACACACACACACACACAAATATACCATCGTCTTGACAGCCGGTGAATAATCGAATGCTTCCTGACGTTGTTCTTCGGTGGCGTTGAGAAATTTTCGAAGATTTACGATATACATTACATAATGCATTACATAATCAGGCCCGCCGAGAGGGAGGGGCAAGGGGGCAAATGCCAAGAGGCCCGGCGACGTTTAGGGACCCGGGCTACACTGATATTATTTTTCATATGTTAATTGCAGGCGGCGGGCCTATAATCACTTATGTGACTTAGTCTATGTATACAGGCCTACACAGGCTTGAAACGGCCCTCCAAGACATTCGGACAATTTTCCAGGCCTTAAAGAAAGAGTATTTCCGAAGTCGCAGACAAAATGGAGACTACCAGAATTATCATAAACTATTTCCTGCAGTTAAATCCAGAAAGGGTTACTTGTTGATTAGACTACCATATAATATTATTTGAACATCAAATTCTTAACAGTATATAAGAACTGATTAAAATCGTAAACGTATGAATTATCGTAGGCCTAACATTAAACGAGTGAATGTTATCATCATCGGTTCCTGACGACCGCAGCCAGTTGGCGGGGATCAGAGACGGATCCAGGGGGTCAATTAGGTCATGCCCCCATTCAGAATGTGCACAGAATGGCCCCACCCCATTAGGTTTCAACAAGTTTTCAGCCAATGCAGCGGGAAAAGGTGAGAGAAAAATACAACACCATGTGTCAAAATATCTTAGCATTGGCTGGCAAATGGCAAATCTGCAAGACATTTCGACTGGGCTAGATGACTAAAAAAGGTCATCAACTAGCCTATTTTGGCAGGAAAAACAGGAATATTTTCTAGACATTTCGAGCAAACGACTAAAAAGTCATCAGTTTTTTCGGCCAAATGCATGTGAACGATTTTTTTCAGACACAAGGTCAAAAATTTGCCAAACCCCTTCGAAAACTTCTGTATCCAGCCCTGGCGGTGACGAGTGCGAATAAATGACATGACATCCATTACCCTTGTTCATTTGTCAAGTCAGTTGGTATTAAGTCCTCATTTATATATTTTCTATCTAGAGTGGTCTTAATTGGCATATAATTATGCCCCCCCCCGTCGAAAATTTCTGTATCCAGCCCTGGCGGTAACGAGTGCGAATAAATGACATGTCATCAACTACCCTTGTTCATTTGTCAAGTCAGTTGGTATTAAGTTCTCATTTATATATTTGGAGTGGTCTTAATTGGCATATAATTATGCCCCCCCGTCGAAAATTTCTGTATCCAGCCCTGGCGGTAACGAGTTCGAATAAATGACATGTCATCAATTACCCTTGTTCATTTGTCAAGTCAGTTGGTATTAAGTCCTCATTTATATATTTTCTATCTAGAGTGGTCTTAATTGGCATATAATTACGCCTAAAATTTTCGGTTTTCTTCGTATCTTGCAAGTAGGCAATTAAGAGGATTATTCGGTCAACATTGGCATTCTCTCTAAGTCTTGTTCAAACAGTCGTTGAAGGACTTGCCTAACAGACTAACACAGTTGCCCCGATACTGTCTAGTATCATCGTTTCCTGTTACCTGTGGTCTTGAATTTCCTGCCATCAGCTCATTTTTGCAGTAAGAATTCTTCTCATCCTGTTTTCGCATTGTCTATAGCATTCTGGTCGGTATAGGAAGATCGGTTGTTTCATCGCCTCGTAAATTTTTTTTATCTTGGTTTTCTTTGATTAATAATTATTCAAAATGCTTGTGAAACTTACATGTCCAATTCCCGTTTGTATATTTTTTTATCGTTGTTGCCTTCTGCGTTAGATATAACCTATAGCGGCATACGAACTCTTTAATTTTCTCAACGACTCAATTATCCTAGGATGTTGATGCTTATTGGCCTTCAATCATCATTGAATCTGTGAGCAGCGCTATATAAATGTTCAATTACAATTACAATTACATTGTGTTGCTTTTCTCTGCGCCGATCATTAGACCCAATAAAAGATCATTAGCGAATAAATAAATCAACTATATTATGAACATGAAGTACTGGAACCTGTCTTGCAGCCGTTCGTAAACCGGTACATATAGGCCTAGCGTTTACAGACCACACAGCTACATGTATATAGCTTGTGTATAGAAACAGTGAAAGACACGTACAGACTACAAAAGAGACAGCAGGAGAAGGAGTGGAATGGGACGAGAGGGCGACCCATGACGTTCTACATGCACATACACCATACATAGGACTACAATCCCAACATGTATCTGAGGTCCAAGCGTATCATGTATCATGAAACATCCGTCATAATTATATGGGCTTTAATTCAGACTGTAGATTGCAATCTGAAACTATTATATTAATTATCATAGGCCCTAAATGGAAATGCAAGTCTACGTGAATTTTTTTGGATAAAATGCTCGGGGCCCTCTGAACCTCGGGGGGCCCGTAGACTTTGTCCACCCTCGTTATGTATGGTTGTTACGCCACTGCTACCTTGAAGAGGCGATATATAAATTTCTGAAATAAATAAATAAATAAATTACAGTAGGCTACTGACAGATAGGCCTATGCCTACCTCTGGCAAACCTGCATGTCTCAGTAGCCTACAAACGGGGGCTGCTAACGACGTAGAATCGCTAAACATCAGCTAACGAAGCAGCAGAAAATAAGATCCTCAGAGATTCATATTCCAGTCGCATGCAGCGTTGCTACCTCAGTTAGAAGTGACCGTAGACCGTCAGCATAGCAGCTAGTGAGATGACCGAGACAGGCAGAGAGCAGA
Organism: Lumbricus terrestris; assembly: GCA_949752735.1. Lineage (NCBI taxonomy): Eukaryota > Metazoa > Annelida > Clitellata > Crassiclitellata > Lumbricidae > Lumbricus > Lumbricus terrestris. Next base: position 30,691,464 of record OX457038.1, on the reverse strand, counting down.
CAGGTCAGTCCTTCCTCATTGCCGATACTATAACAACTAGCCTATGGATTGACAAGACTGACTTCAAGCTCATGACTGTCTCTTAACTGGGGAATTACTCTTCGTATTCTGACTGAAAACATGTCCTATTTACATGGAAACCGCTTTCTGTAACCGATGGGCGATCTCTGTCAATATTATTCTTTGACTCGTGTTACTGTAAACTGTGCAGGTTGAGCAGCACAAGATGTACGGAAAGATGTTTCGAGAGAAATGGGGAACGTCGTGGCAGTGTCACATCTCCGATCCGAATCTGATGGCAGAGGTGTACCGTAAGGAGGGAGTCTTTCCCAACCGACCCTCCATATCGTCATGGATCCTCTATCGTCTTATCACTGGAATGCCTTATGGACTGTCTAGCGCGTCAGTATACATCATATGGAAAACTCAGCAACGCACTACTTTTAAATATTAATAGTCTAATAAATAGTGTTATACGGGCAGTCAAGCAGAGTCACCCAGAAAAAACTGATGACAGCAAATCTCAATACGAACTTAATCCGTACATTGCTTAAGTATCTAGTTTTGCAGCATCTATGCACAAATATGTATATGAAAAAATACGAAGTAGCTTGTCATCAGTTTATCAGGGGCGGCAGTCACGACATACGTGTATCTCGTACTCTAGGCATAAACATGGTCTACATCCGAATAACGATTTAAAACGGTAGTCATGGGTCAGACGTAAACCTTTGCTCTGCGAGTAACACTACGCCCATTTTCGGGCAGGTGTAAGTCTCTACTCCCTAAGATGGCGGTTGTTTATGACTCGAAACTCGTTGCATTCGACCACACTTTACATGTCAAAACGTGTTTAAAACGTCTGCAATGAACTCGTATCATTCGTCGACGGCGAACTTCATACTGGCTTTTATTTTCGCCGTCACAAAATATTAAAATTTGGCTAAATACCATAGTAAATTGCATTCGAAGTGCCGCGTTACAGTCGGCCTACCAAATCGTGGGTCGCTTACCTGACGTAGCGGCCCTTTTATCTGTTGTAAATAGTTTGTTCTACCGACAGCTTGCATATTAAACTCCACAATAAATCAAACGTATGCCACGTGAAAATAGACAGTTCGAGAAACCAACAAGAAATAGCTCCTTTAATAATTTTAATTCGGCGACCACTATCTGAAACCGGTTACGGTTTCATCAGATTCTATCCCCACACCACCGTTCTATTCAAAATCTTTTCAACTTTCTCGCTATGTAATTTTCTTCCTATAAGCTTACCTTTGTAAATAACGTTCACTCAAATAATTATTATTTGCTCTTATCAAGCCTCGTAATTTTTTGTATTTAGACTATATTAAATGTGCATCGTTTTGCTTTGCGGCCGTCTATCCACTTGCTTACTTATCGTCGGAAACAACTGGATATAAATATAGTAAGTAGGCTGTGCGCGTGCGCGATACTCTAGAAATCTATAACCACCGCTTTAGTAAGATGAATAGATAATCCAACGTCTACGCTTGCTCATGACTACCATACAAGAGTAAAACATATCACAAGAATACTTATGACCTAGAGTAGCCTTTAAGTGCGGCGCACAGTACACGTATGTCGTGACTGCCGGCCCTGGAGTCTTACAGTGAGAATATTTTTACCGCTTGCCCGCTTGGTCTATACATGTATATATTTGCGTAAAGTGTGGATAGTATCAATATATATAGCACCGGTTGAGGAGGATGACGAGGAGGAGGAGGAAGAAGAAGAGGAGGACTAAGAAAAGGAAGAGGAGGACCAGATGAATGATAATAATAATAATAATAATAATAATAATAATAATAATAATAAATAATTAATAATAATAATAATAATAATAATAATAATAAATAATTAATAATAATAATAGGAAGAAGAAGAAGAAGAAGAAGAAGAAGAAAAGGAGGAGGAGAAGGAGGAGAAGGAGGAAGAATAAGAGTATGACGAAGGATGAGAAGAAGAAAAAGAGGAGGAGGAAGAAGGGGATGACAATTATGATGGTTGTGCTGGTGATGATGATTTTGATGACGATTCAGTTGAGTAGATGATGGTGATGATGATGATGATGATGATGATGATGATGATGATGTTGATGTTGTTGTTGTTGTTGTTGATGATGATGATGATGATGATGATGATGATGATGATGATGATGATGATGATGATGATGATGATGATGATGATAACGATGATGTGTGCTTGTGTGTGCGTGTAGACAGGGAGAGGAGTGGAGCGTATATAGAGCGGAGTTCGGGAAGAGGATGTTGAGTCCATCGGCCACTCGGAAGTTGATCGCTCCATTCAACGCCGTCGCCGACGACCTCATCCGTCGACTGAGGCAGCTGAGAGACGATGGAGGAGACGGAGAGGGAGACGGAGAGGGAGAGGAGGGAGAGGGAGACAGACGGATAGTACGACAACTGCCCAACGAAATGTACAAATGGAGTCTCGAAGGTATACGCATCACTCTCTCTCTCTCTCTCTCTCTCTCTCTCTCTCTCTCTCTCTCTCTCTCTCTCTCTCTCTCTTTGTGTCTCTCTCTCTCTCTCTTTGTCTCTCTCTCTCTCTCTCTCTCTCTCTTTGTGTGTGTGTCTCTCTCTCTCTGTCTGTGTCTCTCTCTTTGTGTCTCTTTCTCTCTCTTTCTCTCTCTCTCTCTCTCTCTCTCTCTCTCTCTTTGTCTCTCTCTCTCTCTTTGTGTCTCTGCCTCTCTGTTTCTCTGTCTTTCTCTGTTTGTTTGGCTGCCTACCTGCCTGTCTGTCTCTGTTTCTCTCTGTGTATCTGCCTTTCTCTTTTTCTCGCTCTCCGTTTCTCCGCTTCTCTCTGTCTCTGTCTTCGTCTCTGTCTGTCTGTCTGTCTCTTTCTTTCGCTCTCTCTTTCACTCTCTCCATGTACCTGTGTGTGTCTTTAACCATCAGTTGGTGATTGATTCGTTCATTCAGTAGCTGCTCGATTAGCAAGTAAGTAGGAAGGTATATGTTGCCAGTCAGTCAGTCAGTCAATCAGTCAGTCAGTCAGTCAGTCAGTCAGTCAGTCAGTCAGTCAGTCAGTCAGTCAGTCAGTCAGTCAGTCAGTCAGTCAGTCAGTCAGTCAGTAAAGTCAGTCAGTCAGTCAGTCAGTCAGTCAGTAAGTCAGTAAGTCAGTAAAGTCAGTAAGTCAGTCAGTCAGTCAGTCAAGTAGTCATCACCCTCCTCCTGGCATCGACCAATAATAAATTCAGGAAAATTTAAATAAATTAATCAACCGCATCCGTTCTATGAATGTCTTAAAGACATGAACCTACCACACCCTCCCAGTGCTCCCACGGTTCTTCCCTCGATGTGTGTATGTGTGTGCTTGTCTGTCTGTGTGCGTGTGTGTGTCTAGCTGCTGGTACCTTTCTATGGGAGGTTCGTCTCGGTTGCCTGGAGGCGTCGATTCCCCGCCGGACGCAGGAGTTCATCGACGCAACGCAGGCGATGTTGGCCTCGTCCGTCTACCTGATCATCGGAGACAAGTGGCACCAGAGATTGAACACACCTGTCTGGAAGAAACACAAGGACGCCTGGGACAAGGTGTTCCAAATCGGTGCGTTGCTTCCGGACTTTATTTGCAAATTATCCTCTTATTTCACTCGTTTCCTCTTACGCGCTTTAATTCGCGCTTGATTATTTTTTTGTTTAGGTGCGCTATGAATGACAGTTTAATTATGATGACGATTATGATTATGATAATTATATTCGTTCTAATTGAGTTCTTGCTGACATACCGACGTCAGTTAATAATGATAATATTATTATCAGTCTTTAATAATAATAATAATAATAATAATAATAATAATAATAATAATAATAATAATAATAATAATAATATTAGTTACAATAATAATAATAATAATAATAATAATAATAATAATAATAATAATAATAATAATAGTAATAATTACAATAATAATAATTACAATAATAATAACAATAATAATAATAATTAGCCTACAATAACAATAATAATAATCTTTTCTGCCTGTCTATTTGAGGGTGTGGTAGGTTCATCTCTTTGCAGTTTGCATGCCTATCTGTAAGTATTTCTGTCTAGCTATCTCCTCCCTATTCCACTTGTTATCTACATGCATGTACATCGTCTACTCAACTAGAAACTTTACTCCTGCGATTTCCATCAAATTCACACACATTTAGCTCGTCGAATTGGTGCCCTGAACTTACAGATGGCAATTCGTGTGGGGGCCTGAGAAATTCCAAGATTACAGTTTTGATCATACCATCATATCCGCCAGCCTGCGATTCAATTACCGGACTTGAATGAGACGATGAAACGAGAGAAGGATTTTATGCTTCATTTACTGTCTTTCAGCGAGGATTGTACCGTTGCGGTGCTACGTGTTTGCGATAGTTCTGCTCGTTGCTGTTCTTTGCTTCGACCATCAAGCAGAGACTCGAATATTCCGATCCTAAACTCAACTTAACATCGTACGAGAAACTTTCGGCTGGACTCTTATGTCTTCATCGGAGTTCATTCGCTTGTGACTCGTGTTGTTTATTTTTTGGTGCGTTATTACTGTCAGATGACTTTGTTTGCTGTAGCGACTGTTAACATCATAGGCCGCGCGCTTTTGTGCAAGACGTGTCTTGTTAAAGCGCGTTACAAATAATAAATTGTATTGTATTGTATATACAATCACGGTTAAGCGGCAATATGAATAAACAAAGAAGGACATGGCATGCAGTGAAACTGAAAGGAAATAGACTAGCTACAATGCATAGTCTTAACTTATGCATGATATATTTTTCCAGCAAAAGAATTGATAGACGAGAAAATAAAGGCGCTAAAAGAACAAGACGGCAGCAGCAGCGTTGACAAGAGCGCCTTATATCTTACTTACCTCCTGTCAAACAAAAACCTGACCATGGATCAGATCTACTCCAACGTAACGGAACTACTTCTTGCTGGCACAGATACGGTGAGCGGGTGACGCTGCTAACATAGTATCAGCTGAAGGAAGCATATTATCAGGTGCTACTAACAGCTGAAACTAACATAGAAACTAACAGCTGAAGCTAACATAGTCTAGTATCAGCTGAAACTAGCACAGCATCAGCTGAAGCCTGAATGTAGCATAGTATTATATCAAGTGCTACTAACATAGTATCAACTGGAACTAACATAGAAACTAACAGCTGAAACTGACAGCCTAGAATCAGCTGAAACTAACATAGCAGCAGCTGAAGCTAACCTAATACTAACATAGTTTAGTAGCCAAGTCTTGTGCTCTTCTGTCTGGCGGGAAAGCGCGAAGGATGATAATTGTAGTCGGTCGATGGCGGCGCCAATAGATGGCGTACTATGTCTGGTCAAGTTATTGCGAGGAGCCTATACACTGTGTCCCGATAAATCGGGCACCCTTTTTTATAATGTGAATAAAACAGGTAAATCTTAATCGATTTTCAAAATTTCAAAACTGTTTTTATCCTGAGATAATTATCTTACACTGATTCAAATATGAAGTTTCTGGCATGAATATTGACGTCACAATTACGTCATTTGCATCAGAGAATTCTTGGCTGAGTGAACGCCATTCTCTAACGATTTTTGTTGACATTTGGTTTCGATATGTAAACTAACGACGTCGTTATGACGTAATTTTTTTAGTGAGGGCCGTTCATAAATTACCAATTTGTAGATAATTACCTCAGGATCAAGCCTGTTTTGAAATTTTGACAATCGATGAATATTTACCAGTTTTATTCACATTATAAAAAGAGTGCCCGATTTATTGGGACACAGTGAAGTATAGATGTAGCCTATATGCAATAAGCATATCGCCCTCCATGCAGCACGTGAGTGGCTCACAAAAATGTCTTGCGTCATTCTATTCAACACCATCATTCTATGCTTGTATACGTGTGTGCATGCATGTATGCGTATATAAGTTTTGCATAGGTTACCGGACACTTTGAAAGGTGGCATGGATTTAAAAGAGGTCCGACGAGTGAGGCTTGTGATGTATATGTTCATCTATATAGGTGTGTCATTTTTTGTAGACGTCCAACAGCTTCTGCTTCATTGTCTACCTGTTGGCCATGAACAGGGATGTCCAGGAGAAGCTACGTGACGAGGTACTGTCTGTACTACAGGGTAGAACCGAAGTAACGAGTATGGACGTTGAAGAAATGAAGTACTTAAAGGGAGTCATCAAAGAAGGAATGAGGTAGACCATTGATAAACCGTCTGACTTTCGATCTGTATACAAGAGACTCTTTCGCAATGATTTCCTGACTGATATATAATTATATATAGCCCATAGGCGCAACCACCCTATGGGACCCACGGGACGCGTCCCCCCAACTTTTGAGTGGTCCCCTAGCTTTATTATTATGGTCCCCCAACTTTTAGGACGTGATTCATTATGGTCCCCCCAAACTTTTAGGACGTGATTGCGCCTATGATATAGGCATATTATATGGTGCTACTTAATCGAGCTTTTCCAATCATTGACGTTCTTACTCAAGGTATATTCATATGCTCTATAAATGCTTTAATACAGTACAACACAATAAATTTATTTTTTAAAAACAATTAGCCGACGTTTCTAGCTCTATTTGCCGTAAAATGCATTGAAAAATTAACTGAGAATAGAAAATATTCTTATTTTTAGGCTACTTAGCCTACTCTTATATCCAGCCTTATTTAGGGCTGCGCTCAATTAATTATCGCATATGTATTAAGTGCCTATTTTGTCAGAGGTCCCTAATCAACAGTCCAGCAAGTCTTAGCACATAGCGACGGTAATAATTAATCAAACCCAATTCAATTCGATCTCTTTAAGCCCGCGCATGTGTCCGCAACCATATCATGATAATATGTTATAATTGTTGCATTTGCATTGTCGCATCAACAACAGATTGTTTCCTGTCGCTCCGATGAACTGTCGAATATTGAACGAAGACATCGTTGTTGCCGGTCATCTCATCCCAAGAAAGGTACAGACATATTTGCTGTGCTGCAGCGTAGGTTATTATATAGGGTGGGCCAGCATAAATGTCCCGACTTTGCACGCGTATAACTTCGCCAATTTTTAACATTTATTTATGCTTAATGCATCAAATTAAAGGTATTTCACTCTAGTATTAACTCTAAAAAAGTCGAACTGATACTAGTCTGGGTTTTAATTATATACTTGGATCAGCGCTAGCTACCGTTTTTTGTCATTACTGACGCATTATGACGCCGTTTCCCGGGAAAATTCTATCGTTTTTTGCTAAAACGCGCGTAGACACGATCATTTTGAGTGTTTGTAGGGTCCCTACCATGAGTATATTCTAATCGCAAAACCGCGTCCTTTCAATTTTGCCAACAGCCGTGCACTGCCATGCGCTGCTTCAGACGCTTGCACGCTGCCAGTCGTTTCTTTGCGTAAGAGCTGGAGAGTTCGTGGGACTTCTCGTCGACAAATTACTTTAACTTTAGGTCTATAATCTTTTCCAATACGCTATTCAGTGCTTCCAAGACGGCCTGTTTTGCGCTGAATTTGCATGCAGGGCCTGCCCTGGTCATTGTCTTGACTGCAAATGTACGCGGACACACGAGCAATGTTAGCGGATGTGAGCGCCGTGCGCTCCGATTCCCATGGTTTGCAAGTAGAAAGTCCTGTTTTATTAATTTTCCGTAGCAGATAATACAAGGTATTGTTTATTCCATCCTCTGTTAGAATATTCGTTAATCATTTCAAACGAATTAAATCCCTTACCAGTTCGTAAAATTAAGATCGAAACGCGATCATCGTCTGTCAACGGCGCCAGGTTGCGTCACAAATGACAGCAAAATATGGTAGCTAGCGCTGTTCCGGGCATATAATTAAAACCGAGACTAGTATCAGTTCGACCTTTTTAGAGATAATACTAGAGTGAAATACCTTTAATTTGATGCATAAAGTATAAATAAATGTTAAAAATTGGCGAAGTTATACGCGTGCAAAGTCGGGACATTTATGCTAGCCCACCCTGTACGTCATAGATGTAAAAAAAAACGATGGAAACGGAATTTTAAAAAACGGGAAAAAACGTCGTTTTTTTCGAAAAAATAAAAAAACGATAAAAAACGATAAAAAACGGAAACGGAAAATAATTTGATTTTGCTACATCTAAAACCGTATTTTAACCTTGAAAACATTGATTAGGAACCTACTACACGCAGGATATCTCTTAAATGATGATGTTAAACGATGACTTTAGTTAGCTGAATCCTTGAGAGTTGGCGAAAAACATAAGGAATATCAAAAAAAAAATTAAAATTAAGAAAAATAATCACAGAAAGTGAATGAATAAATAAAGTTAAATAAAAAATTAAAAAAGATAAAAAAAACGATGGGGAAAAAAACCCCGAAAAAACGACGTTTTTTGGGAGAGAATAAAAAACGGAAAAACACGTTTTTTACAACTATGATATACTTGTATAGAGTGGCATTGGTGAGACGCAGTGCTCGTGAATAAGCTGACGCCCTGCGTTTGGCTTAGAAATTTATAGATCACGATCATTTACAACTCAGCTGGTCTATCGGATCGAATCAGTGGCGTGGACAAGGGGGTTTCGGGGGTTAAACCCCCCGCCCATTGGTCTAGGAATTTTTTTAAAAGGTTATTTATCGACTTAAATAAGAAAAACAAGACATTTGCTTGTAGTAACAATTGTTTTTCTTACTTTATTCCCTTTGTTACTTTATTCCCCTTTTATTTACTGTAATACTGTTGGGTTGGTGTCAGAAAGAGTATCTGGCCAGGCTATAAAACTTCAAACCCCCCATCATAAATTCCTGGCTACGCCATTTGATCGGATGATGTAAGCTTACAATATGGAATTAGCTAATTGGTTCGAACTTCGAATCGCATCTATTCGCAACCTGTATGCGACTCAGAACATTCATCTGTAGGCTATAGCCTACACTGTTGTCTGGAGTTCATCTTTTCAGAATTTGGTCGATTTCTATAAATTAGGCTTTTACTAGGTTTTCCGCTCTCTTCCATGTGAAGAGTCGGAGGATAAGTTCGATAAGTTCAGGCGTGATGGAAAGAGTGCCACTGTGTAGTTGAATTTTCCGACCTTCAGTTTTTAAGTCTTCAGACAGTGGCGATGACGATGAAGATATGATTGAGACTCTGATAAGCACATGATGAAATAAGTATAATGATGCCGATGACAATGATTACGAATGGTGACAATGACAGGCCACGACGTAATTAATTAGTGATAGTGATGATGACGACTACGACGACGACGATGACGTGCTGGGTGTGACCTTGTACTTGACCTTTCTGTGTTCGCATTGAGCAGACGATGTTCGTGCTGAACCATTACGCTTCCGGTGTTGACAACGACACCTTTCCGAACGCAGATAAGTTCCAACCGGAAAGGTGGCTTCGAAGTGGAGGAGGAGGTGGAGGACCAGAGACTGGAAGCCATCCTCAGCATCACCCGTTCTCTTGTCTCCCGTTCGGATTCGGCAAAAGAAGTTGTGTCGGTAGGAAAAGTCTATTTCTTATAACGCCGTCCACTGACCTTCTGAAAGGTATAGGTCATTTAAGTTAGTAGGCTAATGCAGGGTGAGAATTGCAGGGGGTTGGGGAGTTTCAACCCCCAGTCTTTCTTAGAGCCCCATAGTAAAGTCTGTTTTTTACCCCCCAATTCCAAGTGGATAATGGTCCAACCCCCCAGTTATTTTTCCACAATTCTCACACTGGGCTAATGAGCAAGTATATTTTTTTATTAAACCAATAGCACGTATACATGTATACCCTCGGAACTTTAGGAGACCCTGTCAATCCGCATCCGTGAAAGGGCGGGAAGTGACAGCAGAGACGATTATGCAAAGCTAATGTCCTGGCACTAAGGATCTAATGGACTATTATCCGCAAAGATTGCTGCAGCAAAGGGTTAAGGTGGATCGGACTATATAGCCTTCTACGTGTATATTAGGCTATTAAGCGTAATTGAATGCTAAGACTTATTCATCTAATAAGGCTCAACAGACTTACAGAACTAAGATTTTAAGCATGGATAAAGCTTTTGGTTATAAAGCACAGGATCCCGATGGTCTTTCTAACTTCGCCATCCATGCGGCTCATTTATATTGGATATCAGATATAAGTTTTTATTATTATATATGGGTCTACAACATGTAAATATACACACAGAAAAAGTAGCATGCTTTCTCTACCATAGACAATGGTTATCTAATTAAGAATATTAACAAACGAGTTCAATAGAACTTTTGGTGAATTTTGTAGGACAACGGGTTGCGAAGGCGGAATTGATGGTGACATTGGCCAAGGTATGAATTTACATTAGCTAGCATAGCGTAAATTTTTACAAGTAATTGATTCACACAAAGACAATTTAGGTTATTAGGTCTATTTGATGTTTATCTAGTTCTTACTGTCACGTAAGAGAGATGGCTGCAGGGGACTAAGCACTGAATATCGATGCTGGAGTGAAAGGAAGGACTTCTTCGGGGGCCCGGTAGAGTAGTGGTTAACACGCTGGCCAAGAGTGCGAGAGGTAGTGAGTTCGAGCCCCCGTTGGGCGGATTTGCTTTGTAGGCTGCTATTAGCGCTGTGTAATTACAAAGCTGTCTGTTCAGTTGGTAGTTAAGTTTAATTAAGATTACTGCATAACCTGTAAATGTAAAGCGCAGTGCGTCTTGCAGGCGTTTAATTAAAGAAAAGATTATTATTATTATTATTATTATTATTATTATTATTATTATTATTATTATTATTATTATTATTATTATTATTATTATTATTATTATTATTATTATTATTCTCTTAGTAGTTTGTTTTCATATTATATGAATCTAATCTATCAGTTTTTCATTGCGAGCAATGACCCTGAGCTGCCGCAGTTGGTAGTAGCAGCTGCGACACACCTGATCTATATGAGATGCAAGAGCGAGTTCTTTGGTTTCAGATGATGCAGAACTTCGACATCGATGTGTATCCAGGCGTGAAACTGGAACCGGTTCTGCGAATCCTTCTGACACCCGGGGAAAACGTTCCTATTCGACTGATTGACCGGAAATAAGAAGAGGACGACGACGATGACGTCGATAATTAAATGGAATGAGGGTAAAAGGGTCCAAGTTGCCACCGTCACCGTGGACTGAATTCGACCCCGCTATTCTACTATACGCCTTCGACTACACCTGACAGTCTCTCGATTCGTGTCCTAACGACTTGTGTGTAGGCCTACATTTATGGCGTAGAAAGAACTCGACGACTACTGTCTCGGTAGAAAATCGAACAAATCTAAAGTTCCATCTTGGGATTCATTTTCCGAAGTCAACAGATGCAATGTACAGAAGATTTTCGTGACTGCTCTCGTCTCTGTTGAAAGAAAGGAGTGTTTTTGTGCCACATTTTATGGCAAAGTCCTATGGGGTCGGAAATTAAGGGCGTGCCTCCGCTGGTACTCTGCTCTGTCAATGTACTGTCGCTGCAAACTGATTTCGTTTTATAACAGAGTTTTGTTGTGCAATGCAAGAGATCAGATAGATTCTATGGACTTGCAAATATGTTTTTGTAACACTGGGTCCAGTCTGTAACAGCTTTCGTTCGTGTATACTACATGTATTATTTTTATTATTATTAATAGTATTATTATTATTATTACAAGTATTATTGTTATTATTATAATTACTGTATTATTTTTAGTATAAATAGTTTGGATAATAGTATAAGTAATAGCATTATTATAATATTATTCATTCCAAGAGGAATTATTATGTTCATCACTGTTGCTTTCTTAATTAAGTCCCAGTTAAGTTATGCGTATCTTATGAAATCATTCATGATTATTAATTGGAAAGAGGGGTCAGGATAATATAAGTTACTAGCTTTTACTGGCTCCTAATTGCATTTGTACTGTACTTAGTCGTCCATGATTGCCTAACCAGAGTTGAACTGCAATAAACCGATTTCAATGTGTAGGCTAAATATTAGGCCTACATTTGTATGGGATAGGTCTGCATGTGTGCACATAGCGCATTTTAAGTATGAAACAACGAGGGAATCATTAAAAATTAGAGCTAGTCAAAACCGAATAGAGCTAGTCAAAACCGACTCGGATTTTTTGCAAATTATCTGTCTGAATTTTCGTTTTGGAATTCAAGAGGAGCATAGAAAGTCTATGATTAAACTGTCCCCCCCCAAAGTCAATTTGGTAAAAAATAACTGATGATAAATTTATTACAAGGTTTATTATTATGTGAGCGTGCTACATAATTATGTTTTCTGAAGTTATTGTATAAACATTGCATAAAAGTCTATCACTTTTATTACACCTCATAGGCCATCACTTTTAAAAAGATTCGGTCGTCCAATAAACACTGTTTAAACTGCTGTAACATTCTGTGCAAAATCCACAATTTGAAATGGGCATTTTGAACTCAGCATCTTTAATTTTAAGTAACTACACATTATCGTAGGCCTGCGCACTCGTCTCAAGTTCTCCAACCGAGTCATATCCATTATTCAGCACCACGCTTTTGGAATGATCTGCCTGCTGAACTCCGATCTTTTTCAGCTCCTCCATCATCATTACTAATCACACACCATCACCTTCCTTAGGCTCCTCTATCCATCACACCTTGGACCTTTCATTCGAAACTTAAGGCACTCCTTTCCAAGAACTCTTACCCTGTCTCATCTGATCCTTCACCCTCCAATTCCTGGCTCAGACGACACCAGCCTTAGTAGCTGTTCCGCCTCCCAGATCCAACAGAATTCGAACCACCATGGACTACTCTTACGGGCAACCTTTTTGACTCAACGCAGTGCTCGCGAATAAGCCGGTGCCCCGCGCTTTTCTTTCGAGTGGCGCTTTAGAAATTTGGAGCTTACGATTACGAATCTGCATATTCCAACCAATGCACTGACTTGAAGAGCAGTTTAATAATCATGCGTAATAGGCCTATTGCTTAATTATAGCCTACAGTGCCCTACACTTTTGTTCTTTTTAATCGTTTGTGTCGTGTGTGTTTCGTATTTTATACAACTTTTGTAATGTTTGTAATGCCGAGGCAGCATATGTGTGGCCTGCAGTGCAAGACGGGTAAACAGTTTTGCTTGAGTTTGCTGATAAGTTAAGAATTCCCCTCTGCACAAATCCTAATTAGCCAACGTTGATAAAATATATGTCAATCCTAATGAACTGCAGTTGTAAATTACATTTAACGATGGAAGGAAAGGATGTGGTTTGGGTAGGCGGAAGTGTAAAGTCCAGGAAGTAGGATATATTATATGACATAGACATAGACATAGACATAGTTTTATTGATCCCAACAATTGTACATGTATGTTTAACAAAGTATAGATATAATTCACAATAAGAAAATACTCAAAGTGAATAGGTATTATAAGAGTGAGGGAGCAAATAGGCACACCAAAAGGGACAAGTCCCGCTAAGCAGGGGCCTAATTAACAAAGTGAAGTGAGAAAGTGAAAGCTGAAGGGAGTATTTGAATGCAGAGATATTACTTAACTAGGGAAAGAAAAAAATTATTATAAAAAAACTAATGTAATAAACACTACATGAAAAGTTCAGAGAAGGAACAAAATAAAAGCAAAAGCAAACAAACAATCAAATAAATCAGCAGTAGCATGGGTAACCCCTCATGCTATTAACAGAAAAACATTACATAATGTATACACACGTAACAAGTGTTTAAAGTGAGTTAAGTTAGTAGCCTTACGAATGTGAATCGGAATTTTATTCCATGTGACATGGCCTTGGAATTTAATGGAAAATTTCCGAACATTTGTTTTTGCAAAAATAATACTGAAGTCTCTATTACCTCTAGTGAGTCCAGGATGCAATGCAGGAGAGAAGTAGGAAGCAAAGGAAGAAGGGAGGAGGTTATTGATGTATTGATACATAAATTGAGATGTCTGTTCAAATCTAATCTGCTTAATATTTAGGAGTTTATGCTCAGCAAATAGGGGACCAGTATGACAGTTAACAGTGGATTTAGTGATAACTCGTATGGCTTTTTTTGCAAGGTCATTAAAACATGGAGATGGGTATCATAGGTAGAAGTCCAAATTAAATTAGAGTAACTAAGGTATGGATAGACTAGGGTGAAATATAGATTGATAAGCACATGAGAGGGAAGCAAGTAAGAGACTCTCTTAATAATGCCTATACTTTTGGAAATCTTTTTACTTATTTCATCTATATGGACTTTCCATTTTAGGTGTTGATCAATATGAACGCCAAGGAATTTTGTCGTGTATACTTGAGGAATAATTTTGTTGTCAATAAGCAGCTCATTATTTGTTATAGGTATTGGTTTTTTATTTGAACGAAATATGATATAATTAGTTTTAGATAGGTTTAATGAAAGTTTATTTGCCTTGAACCAATCACTAGCTGATATTAATTCATTATTGACTAGCTGAAGAAGCTGATCATAGGAAGCATGCGATAAAAATACATTAGAATCATCTGCAAATAGAATATAGTGTAAGATGGATGATGAATTTGGGAGGTCATTGATATAGATTAAAAACAGGAGAGGACCAAGGATAGAGCCTTGAGGTACTCCAAATTCTATAGTTTGAAAGTTAGACAATTTTCCATTACAAAGCACCTGCTGTAGACGATTGCCCAAATAACTACTAAGCCATCGAAGTGCATTATCTCTAATACCATAGTGTTCAAGTTTATACAAAAGTATTTTGTGGTCCACAGTATCAAAAGCCTTTGCAAGGTCAAGGAAGATACCAATTGAGTATTCATTATTGTCCATGGCCTTGGTAATTTTGTCCTGTATATCAATCAGTGACATGGAGGTAGAGTGACCCGGCTGAAAGCCATGCTGAAACGGATATAATATGTCCTTATGCTTTATGTATGAAAGTAATCTGTCATACATTACTCTTTCAAATAATTTGGAGAAAAAAGGTAGTATAGAAATGGGTCTGTAATTATTAATTTCATTTTTGGCACCTTGTTTGTGAATCGGGAGAACTTTGGCAAGCTTGATTTCTGATGGAACAATACCATTTTTTAGTGAACAGTTAATCACTTCAGCCAGCGGACTGGCAAGAAGTTCCATAACCGGTGATAATATCATAGGATTCAAATCATCAGTGCCAGAACTGTGAGTCGATTTAAGAGAGTTATTAATTGCTAATATTTCCTGGGAGGTAGTTGAAAGTAGGGCAAAGGAATTAGAGGAGGATGGGTGGAGATAGTCTTGAAAGCATTTCTCAGATGGGGGGATTTTGGATGATAAAGATTTCGCTAAGCCTGTAAAATATGAGTTGAATTTTTCAGCCATAACTAAAGGGTCATTCGTTAAATTTCCATCCGGATTAATTTCATTAATAAGTGTGTCCTTCTTAGCTGACTTAATTACTGTTCTAATAACCTGCCAGTTTTTTTAATGTCCTTACTATGTTTTATGAATTCACTTGAATAGTAAGAACGTTCTATATTTGTACGAATTAATTTATATTTGTTACGGTAGGTAGTAAATTTGTTTTTATTTTCAATGGTAGGTTTTTTTATATATTTAATGTATAGTGCTTCCTTTTTTTGGTAGATTTTAATAGGCCTCGTGTCATCCATGGTTGGTGAAAGGTATTGCTTTTTGAGATTTTAATGGGCTTAAGAGGAAAAGCTTCATCATAGCTTATCCTGACCATTTTCAAAAACAGATTAGGCCTATATGCCATGTCCGGTTCATTTTCATTATGGCGCAGAATCACCTAACAAAACGCAACGCTTCATCTTTTTTTAGGCCTACTATAGACAAATTCTAAAAGGGTGACAAAGGATGAACGTCGGTTACCTTAAGAAATCTCTGTAGGCCTATGCGTATTTCTTTTAAAGAAACGCAGACATCATAGCTTGTTAAATGAGCATTGTGTAGAATGGGTAAAATTACTTTCGTGTTTTTGCTTGTTTAGAATAGATATTTATATGCAGACTACATAATAATATTGTATATATATATAAATATATAATATTATACTCATGAGTCTCGGTCATTGGTGAATGGTGACTATGGTGAGTCTGTTCTTAATTAAAAATGACTGTTCAAAAGATCCGTCGAATTTTGTGATGTGGTGGGAGGAATAAAAAAAACCGGAAATGTTGCCGCAGGCCAGCTAAGGAAACCTCAAGATCTCCGTTCTATTCAGTGGCGGCGCCAGGATTTCAGTTTGGGGGGGGCTAAACGGGGGTTTTTCGTGCGAAAATTTTACTTTTACATGGGAGAAAAAATGGATGGTATTTTTTAGGGGGGGCTTAGCCCCCCTAGCTCCCCCTACTCCTCCTAGCGCCGCCACTGGTTCTATTCCTATCTACTTCTTCATCAATTATAGTCACTGAGGTAGAAACGGTTAAATCTGAAAAGTGTATGTTTCTGGACAGAACAGGTTTGCTGTTGCTTAAAGAACCCGTAGGCTTAGTGCTACCCAAAATGTGATACAAATACGCTGCCTGCTGAAATGACGTAGGTTTACGCGTACCGTACTTAGGCCTAAGGCTCTAAGCTATCGAAAAATAGCGTAGCCTACGCATACCTTGTGCGTAGCCTACGTTAAAACTGTGTTGCAGGTGAACTTTTGTAGACTGAGCAAAATACATCTAGGCTATGTAAAAATCGGCGTAGGCCTACACAAATGCAAATTATGGCTTTTGGGACAAAATAAATTATGTGGATTATCACGAGGCAACTGCATGCACGATAGTGACGATAGAGTGTACAGTCTGTGTTGAATGCAGCGGCGAGTCTCGTGTGTAGGCCTAATCGATGGAAGTACGATCATGTGCATTATTCAATGTGAAAAAATGTGCGAGAAATGAAATTTCGATGAGAAAGGAGGCGAAAATCGCGTTATGTCACTTATGTGGAGTAGCCTACCAGGCCCGCCGACAGAAATTTCGTGTCCCTGGGCTGAGCAGTCACGGGCCTTAAACTATCTTTAGAGTTTAGACTTAATAACTTACTGAACAGACTTACACAAAAACAAATAAAAGTAACAATAGTGTGGGTATGAATATATGCTAAGGCTTACATTTTTGATTTTAATCAGTCCTTAATGTCAAGAATTTAATTTTCATAATATGGTAATCAACAAGCAACTTTTCTGAATTTAACTGCAACAATATCTCTTGTAGGCCTAATATCCTGGCAGTTCTCTAGGCCTATCTTGTCTGTGATTCCGTCGTATCCAGGGCCTGGATACGACGGACATGATAAATAATACCGTACGCATGTGTCGTACGTGTCTGTCGGGACTGTATGGGTCATCGGATGTGAGAGCATTTGACCCGTAGTAGACATCAACACTTAGTTGCATGTTAGGGTATACGTTAATGCATGGAGGTCGAGGTTCATCCTATATCGGCTAGTGCCCGAACAGAGGCGTATTATACATCACTTAATCGTCCTTATCCGATCAGTCAATTCCATGTTTGAAACAGTAGGTCCTATCTGCTTTTCTTTCCCGCTCCCTGTTATTCTAGCCGTCTGTGTGTGTCTGTCTCTCTGTCTGTCTGTCTCTGTCTGTCAGACACACACGGAGAGAGGTCTGTCTGTCTTCTGTCTGTCTCACACTCTCACACTTTGTGTGTGCCTGTCTTTGTCTCTGTCTCTGTCAGTGCCTCTATACGAGCCAAGTGTTGAAGTGACTTATACACTCTGAACATTGCAGTGTTGATTCCTTCGCGCTCATAATAACAGTCACTGCATTCAAGCGAATAGTAAGGCTAGAACAGCCAAATTCACGAAGCTAATTCTACAAACCAGTGAGTCTACATTACAATTAGGCCTACTGGATACACTCGCCAGATAATCTAGAGTTTCTAGACAGTCCTATTGACTATTTATGATTATTAAGTGATGATGGAGTAGACCATTCTTCATACCTGTTAAAATGCTCTTAAATGTACATACAGAGTTAACTCCAGCGCCGTTCTTAAAGTCAATCAATCAATCAATCACATAAATTTATATAGCGCCCCTTCAAGATCTCTACTCAGAGGCGCTCGAGTGTGGGGAAAATAAGTGCATGGACGCTCTTTACCTTTCCAGGTTGTGCAGGCCAATAAGTGGCAGGACGTACGGCGTTCAGATTTTAAAAATAAGTGTATGGACGCCGTCCATGACCGTCCAGTCACAGTACTTTAAGCCCTGCTCCAGCGTACACTACGTACGCAACTAGTTTATAAGAGGCATGCTAATTGGCCAATACATTTCGGTTGTTTTCTTGTTTTGCATTGAGCCATTAATTAATGTGCCTTAAGCCTTAGCAATAGATTATTGATGACAGCGTTTAAAACTGACATTCATTATGCAAAACTTAACGAAAACTCACCAGTAGGCAGTGGCGGCGCCAGGATTTCAGGTTTGGGGGGGCTGAAGCCCCAAGCCTTCCTCCCTCCCAGAGACGCAACTAGAACATTTTCTTCCCAGGGCGGTCATATTGCAATCGTGCGATGGGTTTTACAGGAAATTGTGCACTGGCACAAACGCGCACCACATAAACATTCCATTGCAAGATGTAGTTGGAGATTGAGTGGGTTATTTAAACGAAGTCAGCAAATGTTGAGGTTTTTGATTTTTAGTGTATCCGGCCGCAAACCTAGATTAAGTTCAGAATTATCATAAACAAAGGTGTCCAACAAAGGTGGCAAAATAGAATGGGAGGTCCTCAAACGCGTCCGCGTCAAGTCTATGATTGCCAGCGCTGTACCATACCCCGAATTTCAGTCATCTGAGCCGAAAGGCAATGCATTATATACACTGCATGAGCACATAGCAGTCCGAGTAGCTATGTGGTGCAAACCGTGAGGTAATGTAAAGTCCCTATTGTCTTTGATATACCGATATGCAAGCACTCAAAAACCACGTTGACTAGAGTTCCAGGTTATCACAATAAGAGGTGTCCAACACGGTATTAATATTCAGAAATTCCACAAAACAATGGTGTGCAATTCAGTATTGTCGTATAAAAAGCCAACCATGGACAGAGTCTATGATCCAAGTTGTCACAATAAAAGGTGTCCAACACAGCATTAATATTCAGAAATTCCACAACACAATGGTGTGCAATTCAGTGTTATCGTATAAAAAGTCAACCATGGACAGAGTCTCGGGATCCAAGTTGTCACAATAAAAGGTGTCCAACACAGCATTAATATTCAGAAATTCCACAACACAATGGTGTGCAATTCAGTATTATCGTATAAAAAGTCAACCATGGACACAGACTCGAGATCCAAGTTGTCACAATAAAAGGTGTCCAACACAGCGTTAATATTCAGCAATTTTGCAATAAAATGGTGTGCAATTAAGTATTATCGTATAAAAAGTCGATCATGGACAGAGTCTCGGGATCCAAATTGTCACAATAAAATGTGTCCAACACAGCATTAATATTCAGAAATTCCACAACACAATGGTGTGCAATTCAGTGTTATCGTATAAAAAGTCAACCATGGACAGAGTCTCGGGATCCAAATTGTCACAATAAAAATGTGTCCAACACAGCATTAATATTCAGAAATTTTACAATAAAATGGTGTGCAATTCAGTATTATCGTATAAAAAGTCGGCCATGGACACGGACTCGAGTTCCAATAAAGGTGTCCAACACAGTATTAATACTCAGAGATTTTACAATAGAAAAGTAATCACAATATTCGATGGATCCGATTTGACCAGGGTCTATGACAACAGAGGCCGTTACCCTGGACATTCAAATAGGATGATCAGAAATAAAAATAAATCACAATAAAGGTGTCCAACGGAGTATTAATATTCAGAAAATCCACAATACAATGGTGTGCAATTCAGTACTATCGTAAAAAATGTCAACCATGGACACAGACTCGAGATCCAAGTTCTCACAATAAAATGTGTCCAACGCAGTATTAATATTCAGAAATATTAAAATAAAATGGTGTGCAATTCAGAATAATCGTATAAAAAGTCGACCATGGACTCGGACTCGAGTTCCAAGTTATCATAGTAAAGGTGTCCAACACAGTATTAATACTCCGAAATTTTGCAATAAAAGGGCATCACAATAATTGATGGATCCGATTTGTCCAGGGTCTATGACAACAGAGGCCGTTACCCTGAACATTCAATTTAAATAATCACAAATAAAAATAAATCACAATAAAGGCGTCCAACAGCATTCACAGGACACTATTATAATTATCTGCCTGCATATTACTAATGACAGAAAACAGTTAAAGTTTCCTTTATACAAACATATGCATGCTTAGATATATGCACACAATTATTTTATAATTATAATTATAATTATCTGCACACAAATGTTTTACATATAATATGCTTATAGCACTAGGACTTCTTAGTTGACCATTATATCAAACGTAGGCCTACATTCCCAGACAGTGGTGGTATACACAACAAGAATAGAATAATTATTATACCGGAAATTACAAAAGCGCACACATTTGAGGTGTGTAAGAGAAACATGATGCAAATCTAACAACTACATTGTTGTGTCAGAGGCATTTCTGGATAAAACGCAATCTTCTGGATAATCAGCAGTCTGTAATATTATTTTCATGCATGAAGTGCAGTACAGATGCAACGCTACTTTGGGAGACTTTAAAAATTTTACATACTGCAGAGCTGTAAGTGTACTCTAAAGAGTTCAGCTCACTTTTGGTAGGGATGACAGCTTACAATCAATAAAGAAGAAACGGTTTACAGAGGGCAGCTACTAAATGTAACAAAACTGGTTCACTAAATTTGTAGCATTTGCTATGCAAGGAATTAAATGACCTATACAACTTAATATATATATATATATATTTTCATTTAGAATATGTATATTATATATAATAAATTATATAGTTGATTTCGATGCCATTGACCATTGTCTAGCTATCTTATTACGAAATAAGCCGTTATGGATATTTTCTGCTTTTTGCTTGGGGGGGCTGAGCCGCATTTAGCGGCTATAACCCCTAGCCCTCTGACGACGCCACTGGCGCAAGCATCTGCGCTATGATTATATAGTTGATTGCAGGAGGGAGAAAATCCTAAACATTCTTTTGTGACGATTATCAAATTTGTGAAATATGCGAAAAATCAAGAGAAAATACAGCTTCGAGCTTCGCACTACTTTTTGATGGACTCGGCAATTTCGATATTTCTATACGTCTCATACTTATAAAAAGGTTTAAATCTGAAACGAGGTGTCTAAGAGCCATGATGTTTCTTCGACATTTTCGACAACCCTGTCCGGTTGTATGGTCAAAAGGTAAAGGTGCAAACTTGTCACTCGTTTTCATAGACTGAGGCCAAGAAAAGAAGTCGCTAACTTCATTCTCAAAGTAGATTTCGATGCCATTGATCATTGTCTAGTTTTCTTATTACGAAAAAAGCCGTTATAGACATTTTCCGCATTTTGCTTTGGGGGGGCTGAGCCGCATTCAGGGGGGGCTTAGCCCCCTCCAGCCCCCCCTGGCGCCGCCACTGCCAGTAGGGCTGAGTAGGCCTAAACTATTGCGCTACTAAAATTACTTCAGACATAATAGGCGCTCTTGTTTTAAAATAGCCATCTAATTGTTTTCCCTGTTTAGTCCCGTCAATGGATAGGGGCCCCAAACTGAGAATGTCCACGGGCCCCCGGCTCAGTTGTTACGCCACTGTCTGTGAACCTATTAAAAAATGCACTTCGGAAATGCTCTTTCTTCATCGCCTGGAAAATTGTCCGAATCTCTTGCAGGACCGTTTCTTAAAAGCTTAATAGCAGCCTGTAATTAATAATTATCGTCTCAATCGTTTGTATAGGCTTAAACGCGGGCCCTGGCAGCAGAGTGCCAACATCAAAGCAATGCCTCTTTAGGCTTCCATAATTCAGCATTTTCATGATTCCTATTTATAATGTTTTCATTTGGAATTAAGATAGGCCTACTAACACCACAGACTTCATTTTCATCCATTCAGTTACATAGGCTACGATCATCATGCAGGCACGTTTAATTCACTAGAATCAACCCATAGGCCTAGATGTAGGAGTAGGCTAGGCCTAATTACTGAGTATACACTGGCTCTGATTGCCTTCTTTTGATGTTCTGAATTGAAATAGTGTACGTAGTACTGTATAAGTTTACAAATTTTTGCCTTTTCAAACTTATAAGCTTTTTCTTTATGTCTCTGTGCTCCAGATTTGTATTTATAAAATATTCCATCGTTGCGAGACAAATTTATCATTTAATTAGATTTGTTCACTTGCGATTGAAATCTGACAACGCATAATTTAGCAAAAGAACGTTCTGAGCGTGAGCGTGTTCTTTGCAAAACACTGATAGGCCTAACTATAGGTAATGGACAGTTGTTTGAAACTTGGAGTTGTAATAGTGTAACAGTAATAACCTATATATATAAGGCTCTATATTTGAAACAATAAATCACAAACAATTAATAGTCTAAGTAATATAATTAAGTGACTAAAGGTTGGGCCCGCCGCCCGTAATCAACATACGAAACATATTATAATCAATGTAGCCCGGGCCCCCTCCGGGCCCCTAAAAGTCGCCGGGCCCCTGGGCATATGCCCCCTCTGCCCCCCTCTCGGCGGGCCTGTAGCCTACAAGTAACAAGAAAACCAGGTGATGACTAAAAAAGGCCGTCAAAAAATTTCGGCCAGAAAAACGATTTTTTCGGCCGGGTTGCACTAGGCCTACTCACCTCAAAATTTACCAATTTTTTGGTTTTACTTTTACCACATTTTATATTAGTACATAGCAAAAGTTCATTTGAAGTATTGTGCTGGTGCACTCTTACTTACTAACTCATTTAGAGATTATAGATTTATCGAAGCGCGGCAGCCAGGGATGCCACTCATAGCTTTTTCCACCTGGATCTAGGTATTTTTGGTCTTGTCTAGGTTACTAGGTTTTTTGGTCAAGATATAGCTTTTTTCTCACGACAGTTTTTTTTAAACTTTTTACTTAGGCCTACAAATATTTTTTTTAAACTGAAAAGGCAAAAAAAACGCGAACAAAATCGAAATTTTTTGAATTTGGACCAAAAATTGTAAATTTTGGAGCGGAAGACTAAAAAAGTAGGTCATCAGAAAATTTGTTGGGAAGGAAAAGAGAGCAAATTTTAACCATCGTAGGCCTACGTCTAAGAAACGGTCGTGAGAAATTTCAAGCCAAAAAATTGGACAAATCTATGTATTTTAAGGAAAATTGTCCATCTAGCCTTTTCTAGCCTTTTTTGACCGATCTGACCTTTTTCAAAATCCAGAGTGGCATCCCTGGCGGCAGCGGTTGTTAGTGACGCGAATCACGCGGTAGTTCAGTTTCGAAAGGGTCAAACAATATTAGTTTAGCTGCGACAGAAACTATTGTGATTTAATTACTAAAGCAATATAGTAGGACAGCTAATGCTGAGCGTGGTTATCTGAGGCATTGCAAGGTTTAGTAATTTTATAAAATTGTGGTTCATTAAAGTTTAGACTTTTACAATGGCCCGAGCAACCGCACTGAAGGTGATCGAACTCTTCAAAGACCCCGACCAAAGGTATCCTTCTCTGAACATGTAGCGTAGTATAATACAACTTGTTTTTAAAGCACCGTTTCATGATAGAGGTCTTGTAAAGGTAGGTAATGTGTTGTTTATGTAAAACGCATGCCTTGATCTTCAATATTTATGAAGTTGTTTTAGAAGAATTCAGCTAGTGAGCGATAATGCATCAAGTTACCAAGAGCCAGTACTAATCAAACTTCCTGTAGATCTATAATTATCATGGGTGGGCTGTGGGTTGGTGGATTGCCAGTTTTGTCATGTTTACCAAAGTAATTGACCACACCTTCGATCTCGGTAGGCTAACCCTCATACTCCAAGCCAGCATGTTATCCAATGAGCTACCCCCTAACGAGCATTCAATCAGGTTGTCCTTATCACAATTTGATCAGTTTTACAAGACTTTAGCAATTTCCTATTTACCGATGTAAAATAATGTTTAGGCTATACGAATTCTTCCCGAAACTAGCGCTAGGTGTAGGTCTGAGTGAGGAAAGGAGCAACAAAACATTTACGGGTAGGTGCGCATGTGCAATATCGAAAGTCAGTCTCGTAAACCAATAAGACTCTCAGAAAACTGGGTCGGAGGCGTGGTTTGAGCTGCTGTCAGATGGCCATTAGATGATGCTTAACTTTATAGCCAAACTTTGTCGCATTTTAACTTCGGAAACAGGCTAATTGTGTCCAAGATTCATTGCAAATTCTTACACCACATGTGCCCAAAGTCATTTCCCCCCCACTAGTCATTTGAATTCAACATTTTAAATGTAGATATTGAAAGTAGACTATTTTAAAATAATAATACAAACAATTTTTGACCCCTCACGCCTGTTTTTCCCTCTAGCGCACCATTGAGTTTGTGACAAGCGCTGGGTTTCGAGCCCGGCATATGAGTGGTTGCAAATTTCTCGTGCAAGGCTGCTTTGAATCATTTTGACGGGTGGCTAAGTTTTTGACAATATCTCATGTATTAAGCTAGTCTAGATGATGGTATTCTATTTAACTAGCAATGATGTCGAATATATCGTGGAGCATGAGTATGGAGCAAATGATTTAAGCCGTTTGTGAATCCATTGACAATGTTGAGTCGAGTTTTACACTGAGAATTGTTACAATTGATGTAATATTTTTCATATTTCTTGTGAACACATATTTATCTTTTTGAGTGAAAGTTTACATTCCTTCGGCCGCCGATGTGACTGCGATAAACCAGTGTGAGAATTCTAGAAAATAAGAGGTTAGATGTTGATTTATGTGGTCTTTGAGTGTGCATTGAAGACTTTAGCATGGACCCATAAGAAAGACTAGAGTGTTGAGCCACTTCAACTCCCTGGCTTTCTCGCCATGAGATAAGCATTAGGGCCGCCCCAGATTGGGAAGGAATAGGGCAGTACAACAGCCTAATATTTCTGCCAAGCATAAAAGATTCAGTTCATTTCAAGAGGAAGCAGTAGCAATAGTTAGAAATTGTGTACGTGCTTTGACTGAATTTAAAATTTTGCCTTTGTTTTTATCATTTAATTTAGGTACTGGAAACTGGCTGACGAGCCCTTCTATTTGTCAGATATGACAGTACAGGCTCTCCTGAACGAAGCGGGTCTGGTGTCTTCATACTATTCTTTCAAAGACAAGAAAGGGTACTGGAATACAGCAGCGGATGTATCGGAGGCTGATCTGCTTCGATTGCAAGTCAGGGGGCCTGACAACAGACTGCATCTGATCGGATGTTTGAACAGATTCTTGTGTCAAAACGGTCAGTGTTCTTTTATCAAATTTTCGAATAATATTCACAAATATTTAACCCAGAGACCACACTTAAAAACATCATTCAAGAAAAGTTTTCTTGAATGATGTCAGAACTGTGTTTTTCTATCATTGTTTAATCCAGTTTCATTCACCCAAGAGTACAGTTACCTCACAGCAAGTTTCAGTCCATAGCTAATGATGCACACTCGCACAGGCTATAGCACGGACATTCACTACCCTTCTTACTGTGTAGGACAAATTGGTACAAATTGTGTATTTGTCCCAATGGGTGCTTTGCGCTGCTTCTTGGAAAATGAAGGCACAGTTTTCAGCAAAATCAAGAACTTGTATGCTAAAAGATTAAGAAATGTTAAGTTTTTCATTAAGCAGAGTCAATCAAGATCTGAGAAGTCAGGTAGCTATGAAGATGAGCTACATCAGGCATGCTCATAAGTTACATGTAGGTCAGCAGTTCCCAATCCATTGCCCGCAAAGCCTAAAAAAGACCGTCGATCTCTTAAAGAATTAGCAAAAATATATGGAAAAATTGACAATTTGGACAGGATAGAATATATAATAATTTTCTATTAAAATTTTTATTTGGATGGTTATAAATGACATAAAACATTCTATTCTCATTGAATTTAGCAATTTTTTTATGCTTTTAGCAAATCTCTAGTCAAATAAAGCATTTAAATAAACCGAAAAATGTATCAGATTCTCTACCTGGCAATGATTGAGACCAAAATACTATGAGTCCAGATTCACTTTTAGTCATTTGTACAGTCTATTTGTCATTTCCTCTGGTCTGAAAATAATTTTCGAATCCTTTTTAATTGCATGTTTTTATGTCAAAATATTTCTTTTAAAATGAGCAAGGAATCAAAAAACAAGAATAAACAACAGTTTGAAGTAAATATATAATGAAGAATGGAATGAGAAGTATATGTTTATTCTTGGTCGTAACTGATTTGTAGGTTTATCGCTTCGGTTAAAAAGGATATAAAATGGAAAGTCACTTCAACAGCAGTCACACAGTTTCTAAAACAAATCTTCAACCTGACATTGAAAAACTGGCTCAACGAGAATTACATTAGTATTAAAAATTATTAAAATTAAAGAACTTTTAATTGCAAATATGATTTTTTTTATTATACGTGCTTTCTATCTTTATTTAGGCAAAACTTTTAAAAACCTTTTAGACTTAAGTCTTATTAAGGCATAAACCAAGCCTACGGCTTTAGGTTAACAGTTACTGTATGAAGCTAAATGTTAAACATAGAAATTATTATTCGTTTTCCACTTTTCGTTTCATTCTTCGTGTAATAAGTTGCGATATGCCAACTTAATTTTCTTGAATAAATTAAATATATATAAAATTATATATATATATTAGTATTAGTGTATCTGTTGGCAAGGCCGTAGCTAGGGGAGTGTTTTGCGTGTTTAAACACCCCTGAAATGAAAAATGTAAAAAATACAATTCATTTACCAGCACATGATGCAAAAACCATGAAAACACCCCCCGAAATGACAAATGTAACAAATTGAATGAATTGGTGACATTTTCTGAAGATTTCAGCCGGCTGACTAAAAAATCATCGTTTTTTTCGGACGAGAAACTGAAGAAACACCCCCTCGCCCCGAAGTCAAATCCTCGCTACGGCCTTGTTTGTTGGCATTTAAACTTAAAATAAAGTTTAACCTAGTGGCCTCTCATGTCCTCCAACTGAGAAAATGTTGCTCTTACATCAAAAAGGTTGGGAACAGCTGAGTTAGATCCTTGGACCGTAACCAAGAAAAAATGCAATTGAACTTGGAGGCAGGATCTCTATGCCAATGAGATGAGAAACTGGCTGCAGCCATTATTATTAGCGTACTGAATGGTAAAGAGCAAATGCTATCTCAATCAACTCTGTAAAATTACAACTTTGCAGAAGTTGAACCATGTGCACACAATAGCTACTGGTAAATAACTGTTGTGAATGAACAGGTATGGTGCACGTAGACGGTCAGCTTGTCGAGATCGGCAGACTTACGAAGGATTTCGTTGACATTGAACGGGGCATGCAGGCGACCATCATGAAACATAGAGAGAACCATGGTGGTGTTTTCTCAAGATACGATATACTGCGGGTTTGACTTTTTGATGAAATCCTAAATGTATGTATTCTAGTCTAAAGATAAAATATTGTGGATTTATCTTCAATGGACAGTGCTTCAGTGATTTATCGTCATATCAACATGGTGAAACCAGTCCAACTGGTGTTACTTAAATTACGTGTTTTGTGGTTTTTGAAAAGCCTATTTTATTCAAAGACTTTCTTGACCACGCAGGCCTTTCTTATATCATAGGATTGCTGTAAGGTAAGATACCCGAGTTAACTTTGGCTGCGGAATCTGTTTCCATCTTTATCTTATATATCTTGACTTCCATGAGTTCAAGATTTTCTCCATCCACCAGGACACAGCTCAATCGTCTGAACCTGCCTTTACCTAGAGCTGCAAACTGCTGAGATCAAGGACCTTGACCTTTGTCACCTGATCCTCTCTGCCTAAGTCATTGGAACTGGATCCTCTTCCTCCTCTCCTCATCCACGAATCAATAGATATCCTACCATTTCTCACTCTACTCTGGGACACTTTTCTTTGTGGAGTTTTGCCGTCTTCACCGAAACAATCCAACATCACATCGATCATTAATCAGCCAACGCTTGACCTGTCTGTTCCGTCTGGCTAATGTTGCTTTTATTTATTAGATTATTGAAAAGCTTGTAGCTGGTCATCTGTTTAGCTATCTGGATGCTAATAATCTACTTCCTTCATGTCAATCTGGTTTCTGCAAGGGTCAGTCTACTGAGTCCTCCTTCTCCGCCTTCTCCCTGACACCTACGGTTAGACCTGTTAGTTGACTTTGGTCAGCCAATCTGACCCCACTTTATCCTAAAGTGACTTGACGTCGACTTGGTCGATGACTTGGAGTCAAACCGACTTGACCAGACTTGGCAGAAAAACAACCAACTTCTGACTTGCAGTTGACTTGTGACGTGGTAATTACCATTAGCCTAGGCCTGCGTAAGTGCGTATGGCTAATAATGAAAGAAGTCAAGTCAATTTTGCCTTGCAAGTATTAATTCCAAATGCCGATGGGTAACTGAACATCAGCACATAATAACATTAAGTTTAAGCATCGAAACGACTCTTTGCAAAGAAAAAATCAATTGAATAATCACTTGAAATATGTTTGTAAAACAATGTATAGCCATAAGCCTATTTAATAAAATAGGCGTTTGTAAAACAATGTATAGACATAAGCCTATTTAATAAAATAGGCGGCTCATCAGAGTATTACTTTCTTACTTATTGCGTCACTGTCTTGATCCTGCTACTATCTTTTGCACCAGTTATGGGTGGTCTCCCTCTCAACCTTTTCTGCTGACACCTATGAATGCTTTCATCATCAATCATTCTAAAGGTTACTGCTTTTTCCTCTACTTTTGGCTCTCTGGTGTACAATTACAGCCTTTGAAGTGGGTTAAATCAGTGGCTGATCCTGATCGTTGGATTGGCTGTGTCTCTAAATTTGATCATGTCTCTGTTTACATGCAGGGATGTCCTCCACTAGACAGGGCATCCATTTATGATTATGGGGTCTCGTCCATTGTCTGGCATTGTGTTCTGGGCAGTGTGTCTATCTTTGAAATTCTTGCTTTAACTCCGGCTTGCTCTGGTTGCCACTCTCGTTGCTAGGCCTCTAGAGACATCTTTGTGGTTCTACATGCAGGCACAGCCATCAGACAGATTGTGGGTGCCTCTATTTGGAATAACCTTTCCTTTGGCCTTCATTCCCTTCCAAGGAATTTGTCTGTCTATTTTTATAAACTACTCAAGACCTCCTCTTTGGCCGTGCCTGGGTCGGGAGCGCCTCTGAATAGTAATATATTGAAGGGGTGCTATATAAATCCCTCAGATGGATATATACATGGTATGCTGATCAATACGGAAAAATCATTTAAATATCTTGTTGAAACAGAATGATTGTTCATTTGAAATTATGGCAATGGAGTATGCTTTAAATGTAGATCATAGTTGTTACAACGTTTTTTGGTTTTTTATTTTTTGTGTCCTTTTATTCCGGTTTGTAAAATTTTGTTATGTAACTTTATTTACTGTCATCTTATTATTTTCCTTAATTTTATTTTTGTCATGATCCTTTCGCTTTTTTACTCTCAAGGATTCAGCCAACTAATGTAACTATTTAATTGTTTAACGTCATCATTTTAGAAATGCATGTTGTATGTACCTACAAGAAATGAATTTTATAGTAGTTATTATGATATAAAATTCTTAGGGCTATATATAAGTAACAATTTTAAGTAAAATATATAATTTAGTATACATCTATAGTCTTTACTTCTCATTAGATTTTAATTTCGTCATGTTGATCAGCATAATCTTATGCGGACTTGTGTTTGCAATTTAAATTTGAAATAATTTCAATACCTTTTATTTTTCTCAATTTCTTATTAACCCTTTAATGCCGGAGGGTATAGGATTTCCCATACCATTTACTACCATCTCGGCATTAAAGGGTTAAACCAAAGTTCAAAAAACTAAATGTTGTAGATTAATGTCACTTATAATCAATTTTGGTGTACTAATAAAGTTGTGTTAAATGCCGATTAATATTAAATTGCATAAACAAGGTTTTTAAGTTTAAGATGTAACAAAGTCAAATTATTTTTCGTTTCCTTTTTGGTCGTTTTTTAAGCTTTTCTAATAGAACGATGTTTTTCCTGTTTAAAAAAAAAAATTTGTTTCCATTGTTGTTTACGTCTATGATGTAGATTGAACGCATACAAAACCAGAAACTGGAGAGATACTATGCACAGGGTCTGCAAAGAGTTCGTGATGAGACTGGAGGAAATGGGAATGAAAGAGATCTCTATCATGGAACAGCATTTGTTGATCATATTGTTGAGAGTGGATATGACGTGCGACATGCTAACAAGTCGGGTTACTTTGGGGGGGGTAAGTCAATATAGAGATCTTGACTTTTATTAAGTAATTTTTTGGTAATGCCTCAGAGTACTAGGGACATGGGTGTAAAGCATCTACACAGAACGAGTGTTAGCTCTTCAATTTCCCAGCATTATTTTGCAAAAATGGCATTAAATTAATTAAGTTTTGCTCAGCGCAAGAGATATAGAATTTATCAGAAGGCAAAAAACACTGCATGTCCAGCAACCCACTGGACATATATTGTATTGCATTTAAGCATTTACAAAGCGCCTATAGATAGTAGGTAAAACTGTTCAGAAGCGCTCCTAGTGCACAAGGCCCTGCCAGAAGAAGCCAGTTTGGAGAAGAGGGAAGGAAGAAGAGACATTGCTGGACAATTGTAGAGCAAGTAGAAGGGGATAGAGCATTCCAAAGAGAAGGACCAATTGAGCCATATGATTGAGACTGAGCCCTAGCAGTTGTACAGCGAGGAACCAAGACGTAAAATCTGTTGGATGAGCGAAGTGGACAGTGGAAGGAGGCTGAGCAAGGCTGAAGTATAGTGTCGTCCAGATATTTTATGGGCAGGACCCCGCTGCACCTTGAATATCAGAGTGATGATCTTAAATTGTAGGCGAGACAATGGTACAAAAGGAATTGTTGGGAGTTGGTTGTTTACAAGATATGAGATGGTTTACAGCAGGATGTTTAATATACGGTAACTTGAGGCTGTAGTTTTGTGCTTGTGCACAGGCACAATTGACAGGAGAACATTTAAATCCAATTAATTGGTACATTCATAATATATATTTATAAATAGGTGAAGCTGATGCAGTTGCCATTTGTGTAGTTATTTCTTGTAGGTTTGAAGCCAGTTGTTAGTATAAATGTGATTTGATTTTTTGAATTATTCAGGTCTTTATTTTGCTGAACACAGCAGCAAATCCAATATCTTCGCCTACGGTGGACCGAACTCCGGCTGTCCGAAACATGATGACCCGTCGTGTTATAAATGCCCCCGGTTAGTTCAATTATTTTTATGGATCTGATCAGTTGGGCTGTGTATTTGAACAACATGGAATTTGTTGATCCAGTTGATGATGCTCGTAATGCTGTTCATCAGAAAATAATTAATTTAAAATTGGTGCTCGTTGTCTTTAAAATGCTTCTGCAACTGAATGCTGGTTAGCAACAATTCTTCAAATTAGTTCTAATTCCCAGACTCAACGTTGTTGAACAATGTCATGTGATTATCTTTGTCTGGTCATGCCTGAATCAATCAATGCATGACATCACACATTTACATAGCACCTTTTTATTGATGATAATGTGCCTAACCTCAAAGTGCCTTTGTGAATCTATTCATTGACTGACATTGGCAGCCTCTTGTGAAATGTGATCATGATTGCAGTAAGACTTGAGCACATGGCCTTCCCTCTAAGCCTAAGGCGATACATGATGAGGTCATTGAGACCACTATAGTATCGAGCTACTACAAGCATATGGTGGAGGCTCCTCACGTTTGCATCTGACCAGTACAGGCTTGAACGGTTTCTTGCCAAGGCTGTGCGTGTACACGAGGTTGCCTATCAGCTGGAACAGCAACCATTGCATAGCATGTCTCATCAGTCCATCATCTCCACCCTACGCACTCAAATTTGAACATTCGTCCATTGATGTAAAAAATTGAACTTAGCATTCTGTATAAGTGTGTTTTCTTGTCAACCCCTAATTCTCGGATCTCTGTAATTACAAATTCTTTTACATACTGCTTTAGCTGAAGCAAGATGCAAGATGTAATGATGCATTGTTTTTCTCTGCTGATTTATAATAATGGACAAATATTTAGATGTATATTATCTGTTTTGTTGTCTAGAAAAATCATCGTGAATAGAGTGGCACTCGGAAGGCAGTTCACCGAGACTAAGAAGGTCCACATGTGCGGAGGTGTTCCCAATTACAACTCAGTCTATGGGGCACCGAACCCTCCAAGGGGCCTTGAATACGCCGAGCACGTTGTTTACTGTAACGATCAGGTGAGTGCAGTTTAAAACTGATAATTCAAGATTGTTTCAAGCCAATATCAGACCTTTGAAGGCTAACTGTTAACTTGTCCTCTTGAACTTTGATAAAATAGCATTTGCTGTACTTACAACTCTCCTGCTGGTGGCTGGCTTTCATTCCAAACTAAAAAGTTACTTCTTCCAGTCTTCCAATGGCTCTTAATATTTGCTTGACTTCAGTACTTGTGCACTTCTGCTCTTTGTTAGGGCCATTCGGGGCCATCCAAATATTACGTACACATAAAATCATTTTCTAGACCCTCCCATTGCTGCTTCAAGTACTTCAATTTGATTTACTTGAATAAGTTTGATGGTGCCAGTATTGTACAGAGTATCAAATTACAGTTGCTCCATATGAAACATTAGTTAAAAATAATAAATCTCTTGGTGTAGCCAAGTAAAAATGTGAGAGAAAATCAGTCAGGGCTATAAAGCGATACATGCAATTTGAAACTGATCAGTGTGTAATTTTTGGGCATCACTTACTCCAAAGTACTGTAACTTTCCCGTTTGTCGCAATCTACTTTTTGTAATTTGCTAAGTATGTGGTTATTACCCAGAAGGTTTTAAGTACATTGCATCTTTATTGCATTTGAATGAATGACTCTGTACTTGTGTTTTGTTAAGGTTCAGCCACTGTGGGTCATTACTTACCTGATCGTACAATAACCAGTGCTCTGGACAACCAAAAAAGAGAACCGAAAAACTTCTACTCGCGACTATTCTTCTCCGGTCACCAAGAGTTACAAATAATTTGTTGAGACAATCAAGAACACTAATCAGCATGTCTTGTGGTTGGTGATCGCTCAGACGCTCATCCTCATCGTCACTGGACTCTGGCAGCTTAGGCATCTGAAGAACTTCTTTGAAGCCAAGAAATTCATCTAACCTTCATGGATCTTCATCTGTCTGTCTTCCGCTACATGATGTTTTTATGTAGCTCTATTTTTAAGTGTAGTTCTGCACTGACGCTACACTGTGTGCTGTGCAGTTACGTTTCTGTCACGGTGCAGGATTTGTGAAAGTACAGTGTGTCGTGTAGTTGCGTCCACGGTGCTGTCTGTCTTCCGCTACATGATGTTTTTATGTAGCTCTGTTTTTCAAGTGTAGTTCTGCACCGACGCTACAATGTGCTGTGCATTTACGTTTCTGTCGCGGTGCAGAATTTTTGAAAGTACAGTGTGTCGTGTAGTTGCGTCCACGGTGTCGGGCTGCATGCTTGAAACTTCTTGTTATAAATGTAGTTTTCTTTACTGATGATAAGAAGTGTGTTATTTGGAACTATGCAGTGGAGATGTTTCCAGTTGAAACTGATTAAAAGATACTGATAGTCTGAATTAAGCTGTTTCCCCCTAATGAAATAGTTGACTATAGGAGAATTCTCCTGGACATTTTTCACAGGATTCCCCTGACACCCCCAAGTAAACCCCAAACATTCCCCCCCATCATATCCATTGCTTAAAGTGTGCCTGGACGGTCATGGACGGTGACACGAAACGGAGTATCCCCCCTGAAAGCTATCCGGGGGGATGAATTAATCTATCCCCCGGATGGAATTAACCGGTCTACACTATCCGGGGGGATAAACCACTCTATCCCCTTTTTTGAAAAATGAGCATAATAAAAAAAATTATGCTCTAATCAAAATTTAAAGTGACTAATTGTTTTAAGTGTCCTAAGCAATGCTAAGATAAAGGCAACTCGAATTTATTTAGTGACTCTGAGTGTTTTTAAGTGTTTTAGAGATTTTAAGTGCTCTAAAAACAGGGCAAAAGAAATTATATAATAAGGATAAACATACTTGTTAGTGTCATTGTTCAACATAAAGCAGGTGAAAATTAATTTGCCCAAAAAATACACGCGGAATCGGTATTTTCGACATTTTTTTATTTTGGGGGATACAATTAATACGGGGGGTACTCTATTTCGTGACAACGGCGTCCATGCACTCATCTTAAAATCTGAATGCCGTCCTGCCACTTATTAGCCAGCACAGTCTGGAAAGGTAAGGGGCGTCCAGGCACTTCTTTTGGAAAGGCAAATAGCGTCCAGGCACTAATTTGTCACACTTTAAGCACTGGTCATCTCCATACTAAACATCACAGTGTTAACATTACGGCTAGACTTTCAGAAGCGCTCCCAGTGCATGCAACCCCAAGGAAAAAGGCAGTTGTTTTGAGACAAGTGAAAGATGACGAAAGACTAATAGAGAGGATGGCAGAGCGAACTGATGGGGGAAGTCCATTCGATTTCCATAGGAAGGGGCTAATGCAGGCAAATGATCTGGATTGAGCCATAGCGGTCCTGATGCGAGGAACAAAGAGGTCAAGCCGCAGAGGGCCTAAGAGGACGTAGCGAAGTGGCAGAAATGGGGTGAAGTAAAAGATCAGAGAGATACTTCGGAGCAAGACCCAAATGAGACTTGAGAACCATAGTAAGAACTTTGAATTGTATACGAGCTGAGAGTGGAAGCCAGTAAAGTTGTTCAGCCATGAATGTAGAAATGTGGGAGAATCGAGACAGGCTAGGCTGCAGCAGCATTGAGTACAGACTGGAGGAACTTTCCTAACCTTAGGGAGGCGATAATAGTGTTGCCAGGCGTCCGGTAATGAATCGGACAGTCCGGTATTTACACAAAATGTTCGGTCAGAAATTTCAGACATTACCGGACATGGTTGCTTTATGGTCAGAACGTACAATAGAGGATATAACTTTGATGTTGTAAATGTCAGGCTTAGAGACCATGCACTGATCTAGGATGTTAGTTCCACGAGTTGGCACAAATACTGTAGGTTGTAGTCCAGTTCGCACAGTCACTTCTGCAATGTCAAGACTGTTGAAGTCACCTCCCAGGAGTATGACCGCTCTGTCATCTTCGTGGATGATTTCTTCCACCGATTTCTGACGAACAATAATATAATGAACCATAGGCCTAGCATATCTCGGTACTGTCCGAGAACTATTGTATATATTGAATAGATAACCTTGCATATCTGCTTGCATATTATTGCCTGCTTGGAGTGCGTCGGTTCCTGCTCTAGTGCCAAACTCATTGGAGTTGGGGCCGCCGCTCTCTATGCGATTGATGTAGGGCCAATGCAAGCGCCGCAGCTTCCTGCACATTCGTATCCAAGGACTTCGTCAGCTACGCTCTGCTGATAGGGGAGTCCTCTTAGTTCCTTTTGCTCGTACTACTACCATGAAGAATCGAGCCTTTTCTGTGGTTGGACCAGTGGTCTGGAATGGCCTTCCTTTTGAGCTACGCCTACACCCTGGGACTCTACCAGGATCTTTCCTTACTAAACTTAAAACTGTTCTTTTTGTGCGCGCTGGAGTCGGGAGCGCCTCTGAGTAGTTTTTCTTGAAGGAGCGCTATATAAATGTCCGAATGAATGAATTCGTAACGCGGCGCCACATCACGACAGCCGCAGGTTGACGAACAGTATTATAATGCATAATTACTATAGGCCTACTATATAACTATATCTATACACCTAAAGGTTACAGAACACTATCATAAAGTATATTCACGACAAACTGAATAACTGTAAATGTTTAACCCCTCAGCCCCTGGTAAACTCCGCCCAAGTTGACAAAAACTTATATTTCTCGGGCAACGCTGGGTAATTCAGCTAGTATATCATAATTATATGTGCAATGTGGCAACATTACAATTTTTATTTGTTTGTATTTGATGTTGTTGAAAACACACACACACACACACACACACGCACGCACGCACGCACGCACACACACACACACATCTATAGACAGGAAGAATGGCATGACTTTTAAACGAGTGGAGTTATAATAGACTAGCTCTTGACTTGCGAATTCATCTACTTAATCATTGCATTGTAACTACTTTTTCCATGATGCTAGTGAGGAAATTGTGGAGTAATTTGCTCATTTCGAAATGCCATAATCAAGATATCAGGCTCTAGGTGTCTGAAGTAACTGTAGCGAAGCGCTGCTCATAATTCGTAAGACTGTCTGCACAGTGTGTTGATGACACTAAGTAACTATCTTGCAAAAGCCATGGACAGAAAGAATTTATATGAATAATATGAAAGGCACAAAATAGCCAACAGGTTATTGAAGACGAGTTTGAAATGATAAAGCTTAAATGTGTTACAACGTGGATTTTGACTGCCTTAAATAAAACATATCTAAAAATTTCTTCTAATTGTGCTTCTAATTGGTTGAATTAATTAGAATGGCACATCAATGCTTGCAATTGAATGTGGCGCCTTCAGTGTGACCAGAACACGCTTACATGCATATATAGCCTATCTGCTACAGCACGTTTTTGGACATCAATGTTTGCTTTCATCAGACATTTATTGGAAAATCAAGAGAATAGGAATGATTGCCAAGGTAACTAAACTATGTTATATTTATTACAGTTGTTTCAGAATTATATTTGACGCAATACTGAAAAATCGACTGCAAATTAGGCTATTACAATGGCAACATAACGAGAAACGCTCCCACATGTCACGCCTCTAGCGTCATGCACGCGAGCTCGCCTCAGACAACCGTAGGACAGACGTGTCTCGCGGTCTCCACTGGCTCTATGTAGGCTACAGTCTGTGGGAAATAAGTTCATGGAGGTGATTTGTGGCTAACTCTATCACAACAATATGGACCTCTTTCATGGGCGCCCGCCATGGGCGGAGTTTTGTTTCCGTTTTTATTGGGGGGGTCTATTCGCGACACACTATAGTGTGTCGCGAAACTCCGGTTGAGAACCTCTGCCCCAAGAAACGGCGCCAGTCACAGTCGATTAAGAACTGCAAAGCAGAGTGGGTAAAACATTTAGGCCTACTATATGTTTGTAGGTTAACGTTATAGATGTTCTAATTTATCCTAACTGGACCGTTTCATGACGAGACCAAAACATGTGGCCTGTATAGGTCTAAAACTTTTTTGTGGGGCCTGCGCCCATGGGCACATGGGAAAACAGGGGGAACGGTTCCCCAATGTTTGTAGTGGGGACCGTATGTTCTGGTGGGGGACCGTCCCTCACCACAGACTCATAAGATCTAAGAAATATTCGTGAATGGCATTGTACATTTCTACAGTGTGAGGACATAGGCCTATTGGTAAATTCTGGCAAAATAAAAGTGAGGACTAGAAAAGGTCATCATCAATTTTGGCAGAGAAAATGGAATATTTCCACGAGATTCTATCGAAATAACTAAACAAAGGTCATCAGAAAATTTGGTCGATGAAAAGGTCGTCGGCCCGATCTCAGCGATATCAGTGATCGTCTTCGATCGGCTGCTCGTTCGTCACCCTAAACTTCTGGACCAAGTCTTCGCCTATGCCTGCGCCGCATGCCTACACAGAAAACTTTTTCTGCATCAGGTACCATGCAACGACCCTCAGTTGGCGCCTCTATGCTTCCCTTATCTGTAAACTGTAGCCTAATTAATTCTTAGCTATAAATTTTGGAAATAATTGTCACGTGTTCTGCCCTGATTAAAATGACTGTTAATGAAACAAGGCCACGAATCTGTAGTTAGGCAGCCAGCTTTTGTTAACTTGTACGTTATTGCTGAACTCTTTAATGTATAGGCCTATAACGCAGGCCTATCATAATGGCCACCGCAGTTAACAAGGTCTTGTATCTGTTTGAGTGGTTCGAATCCGCATGGTTTAAAGTTTAAACCTACACAAGATTCAATTTAAGGCCTAGGCTATGTCTCTAAAACACTGTACAACATGGTGGGAGAGATTGGGCGAGTGGGATGGGGAAAATAAATGGGGTGGAGAGTAAGAGTGAGGATGGGATGGAGTGAGGTGGGGAGGTAGGTAACTGGCCGGGAGCAGGGTGAATCCTAAATTCCCCCGGGCAACGCCAGGTACCCAGCTAGTATTATATATGAGCCTAGATCATTCTTAATAAATAATAAGCTTTTCTCACTCCCTACTCAGATGAAAATTCAACTAATCTGAACAAATTGTGTGGGTCATATTTGCAGAGAGGGTAGGCTAGTCTTATTTGAGAGGTGAGACTAACAGGCGAGAGAAGAAGACAAGCGAACTGATGCTCTCTTGTGGTATGTTGGAACAGCTGGAGCAATGTACATAAGTATACTTACATTGATAACATTGCAGATTTTGAGAGAGAAGACTGGAAGAAGAGATAAAGGTGTTGGCCATAAATGTGTCTTGAAGCACATCAATGTAGAATCATTTTAAGAAGGCATAAAGAAATTACATGATATAACTTTAGCATGTCGACAAAGTATGCCAAACATGGAGTCAGAGATTGGAGTAAAAAAAGCAAAAACTTTATTAAAAAATACGAATGTTACTTCTTCATTTTTCACAAATGTTGCAAACAATAGATCTCTTTCAAGCATAGCAAGTGTTTCTTGTTCACAAAAAATGTCAGTTAAAATAGCATGAGAACAAATATTTTCCCTGGAATTTATATGACTGGATGTTTTTATTGTTGTATCACGGTAATAGAGGTCGTCTCAAAAGCACAGCCAAAACTAAAGTAATCTCAAAGCCTCATAATATTATTGACACATTGAAGCCTCATATTGAAGATTATCAACAGATGAGTTGACAACTACAATTTTGTCATTTGTGCAAGCATTACAATGCACCATTAGCGCTTTCATTAATCTGAAACAACAGCAAGCTGGTCATGGGCACATCTTTGACTTGGTTACATGTTTCCACTATCGTACTACTTAGTTTCTTTCATTTCCGCCTGATCTGATGGCCATTGCCCTTCATCAAGGTAGCCCAAGGTCAATTCCTAGTGCCTCACATGAGAAGAATAGCTCATCGATAAGCCACATCACAAAATATTAAAAGTAAAAGCTACCCAGATAGAATTTAAAAAAAACTGCAATCACTGTCTTGTTTCATCTGCAGCCAAAAATTAATTTGTCTTAAATTACAAGCAGATTTCTAGGATCTGCACTGACTATATAAGTCTAATAATTGAGCAGCTACCTTACATTACTTTCAATTACAGTTCATTTTCAGCTAGTACTGCCATTATTTACAATTTCAAGGTGCAGTTACTACACCCATCATTTACAATTTCAAAGCAGTACAGCCATCATTCACAATTTCAAAGCGCAGTTAGCAGTGCCTAAAGTGTGGAAAAAGTAAGTGCCTGGACGCTCCTTACCTCTCCAAAAGAAGTGCCTGGACGCCCCTTACCTTTCCAGTCTGTGCTTGCCAATAAGTGGCTGGACGGCGTTCAGATTTCAAAACAAGTGCATGGACACCGTCCATGACCGTCCAGGCACACTTTAAGCCCTGGCAATTAGTACAGCCATCATTTACAATTGCATAGTAGCGAATACATCTTAACACTGGCGCCAAGATGACGAGACATATCGAGAAATGATACGAAGATTAACACAACGTCTGCATCCAGTCACCAGTTTCAGAACATCCTGGAAGAAAAGATTTTTAAAAGGTGAATTGAACGCTAATTCACGAGGTCACTTGTTAACTGCCATCGTAGAAAAGATCTGTTGTATCCCGTTCCAAGACCGGATTCTGCTGGGTTTCTGATGAAGAGTCGTCCACTGTTGAACCATGTGTTGGAGCGCTGGTGTTATTCCTCTCCAGACGCCGTAGAACTCGTGTGAAATTTATCAAAGGCCCTAAAAGACAATCAATTTACCACCTGTTAAAAGGTAATATTTTTGCCAACAAAGCTACTCAATTCACGAAGTCTGTTGCCATGGTGTTTTAACAGGGATGGGTGTTTGTTTGTTTGTATGTGCACTTATTATAGCGCCCATTCAAGGGCTCTACTCAGAGGCGCTCCCAACTGCAGAGCGGACACTGCATCAGTTTCACGCCGAAGTGCTGAGCAATTGCGAGTGAAGGACTTGCCCAAGGTCCCTACGTGGTGACTTGAGGTGGATTCGAACCTTGAACCTTCCGGCTTCAAGGCAACGACGCCACCACTGCACCAATTAACAACAGATCAAGATTTGACCTGTTATGGAAACATAGGCTTTTTCTCTGCAATAGTTCTATCCTGACCTACTGAATGGACAGATGTGGGCAACTTAAGGGGGCCTGTCTTTGCGACTAGAATTTCATATTATATATCTAGTGCTATTTTAGAGGCAACAGCAAATAAATATTTCTGAACATCATTCTTGGCAGGAAATCATCCAATAAAATAAGTCAACTGTCAACACTTCTAAGAAACACAATGACACTGTGACACTGCTTTGAAGCATCGTAATTCAGCGCTAGAATTAAACTGACGAGAATAGATGCTGTAAAATTGACAATCAAGTAAAACATTTACCGCAGTAACTGAGGAAGACCGGAAGAAAGACGAGTCCATGCAAAGCGCCAAACAGGACGACTCCCAGATACATCCGGAAGTAGAAGACCTGGAAGAGCTGCGACTTGGAAAATGCGAGAACAATGATACCGAAGAGCTTTGTAAGTGTAATTCCACTCAGCACCTGTAAAAAAAACCACACAGGCAGATTGCAGAAGTATGCTGAGATCAAGAAAATGACGTTGCCAACATTTCATAACCGTGGCTGTCTCTCAGGGATGTCTCTTCTTCTCAAAAATAATATACCATAACCAGCGGCGTAGCAAAGGGGATTTCGGGGGTTAAACCCCCATTGGATTAGATTTTTTTTCTTAAAGACCTGTTATTTATCCACTTAAATAAGAAAAAAAATTGCTTGTAGTAACAATTGTTTTTCTTACTTTATTCCCTTTGTTACTTTATTCCCTTTTTATTTACTGTAATACTGTTGGGTTGGTGTCAGGAATGGCATCCGGCCAAGCCATAAAACCCCGAAACCCCCCCCTCATAAATTCCTGGCTACGCCACTGACCATAACACACATGTTTCTGACATCAACAACATCACTTTGGTAATTCACTGGAGTTTAGATGCAATAAAACTTGATAGCATATTACATTTGATGATTTGACTATGATTTGAGGCAGACAATTATATTCTGGTTTTGATTCGGTTGCCTAGTTAGCACAAAATAAATAGGCCTACTGCACAATCGCCTACTGATTTACCATGTGCTAGAAGACTTACAGCTCTTTAGTATTCTGCAGTTAGACA
Source organism: Lumbricus terrestris (assembly GCA_949752735.1). Lineage (NCBI taxonomy): Eukaryota > Metazoa > Annelida > Clitellata > Crassiclitellata > Lumbricidae > Lumbricus > Lumbricus terrestris. Next base: position 30,649,952 of record OX457038.1, on the reverse strand, counting down.
CACTGTAGTAGTTCATAATAAAACATTTATCAGATGCAAAAACTAGTTAATTTTGAAGATGCCTGGCTAAAGCTGAGATCCACTATGAAGACTTCTGTTCTGCTGTCTTAGAGCACAGCCAGAAAGTAGTGCCACAAAACTGATTCTTATATCAAAGTGAAACCATTGTAATAAACCTTGTTATAGAGGAAAGAGCAACTGAACTGATGAAATCTAATCTCATCTCAGCAATTCAATATCAACATCAAGTGACAATGATGATGATGATATTGATGTTGATGATGATATTGATGTTGACGATGATGATATTGATGCTGATGATGATATTGATGTTGATGATGATATTGATGATGATGAGTTATCTGCCCAAAAGCAGATACGTGGCTTTAAGATGAGTGAGGTGGTTTTGGTTTCTTCTTGCCTTCCTCGAACAATTCTGGGTGAGCAACTTGTCCAAGGTCATTACGCAGTGACCCGAGATAGATTCTAAATTGCAACCCTCTGGTCACAAAGCACAGAACCTACCATTAGACCACACCACCATCCAACCATTTGTCACATCAAATTATCGAAAATTCCTCATCCAAAAACTTTCAATTCCTTACCGAAATTCCCATGTGCGTTACTGCATCGTACGTCCGCAGAATTCGCGTCGGTCTCGGTGAAATGGCAAACGCACGCGCAATGTGCGAGCAGAACTCGACCGAAATCCCAACGGTCATGACGAGGTTAACAAGTGAAAGCGCGTTGAGGCTGATGGACCAGAAGAACATGAATCCAAACATGCTCAGCAAGATCATCGCTATGACAACGATGACGATAAGAGCCGTCCAGAGGTCAAAGCCGAGCAGGATGAAGGTCATGCCAAAGATGGCTGCCATGCTGAGACCGAGGTTGAAGATCGTCTGCTCCACGATCGTCAGATATTGCTCGTAAAAGACGTAGAAGACGCTGAAACAGAAGATATCCAATTTTTTTATATTAATTACATATAAATATGCTGACTAACTAATGGCTCATTGAACATTTCTATTTATTTTTTAATTGTATATAATGTATGTATACAAGTGCACTTGCAATAGCGCCCCTTTAAGATTTCTACTCAGAAGCGCTCCCGACTACAGAGCGGGCACTGAATCAGAGTTTCACGCTGAAGTGCATGAGCAACTGCGAGTGAAGGACTTGCTCTAGGTCCCTACGAGGTGGCCTGAGGTGGATTCGAACCTGCAACCCTTCGACTGCAAGGCAACGAACATATCCACTCACCACCGTGCCCCAGAATTACTCCAGACAACTACATTCTGCCCTACTTTCATAAGTCAATTTCATTTTCATCAGTTAATTTCATTACTGATTTTCTTTCACTATGTCACAGGCATAAGATCTGCCATTTGAAACCCTTTACCGACCAAAGTGTAGTAAATGATACTTCACCAAATTATGTTAATGTATTATTCAATGCCATAACTGTATCATGTTTGTTTGTTGTTTTGGTTGAGGAATTTTTTTTAAATAAATAAATCCTATACCTTCAGTTGGTAAAGGGATAAAGAAATCTCTCATATCTGCTAATCCTTATGAAAATAACACGCAAACCTCTGAAAAAAATCAAACTTCCAAACTTTCCAAGCAAACCGACGACGTATCAGACCAATAGGTGGAGCCACTGACTGACCTGTATGGAAACACATTTGGAGTTGTCCTCATAGCCGCATGGTCTTCAATGTCCCTGCCTTCCAGAGCAGAATCTTCAGAGCTGTTCCAATGCAGAAGTGCCTGCGTGATGTTCCTACCAAGTTCTCTGGCGTACCTGAGAGCTGCAATGAAATCCTCCGATGTTCGAAGGACTGAATGGTAGGTCATGAAATACGTCGCACCAATGTTGTGACTGTTGTTGTCCAGCTTAACAGCAGAACCATATGCAGCATGGCCTCTGAAATTATTAAAATTAATTATGTAAATGAACTCGAATTAAATAAACATGACACTAGCAATTCAAGTACTCACGCCCAAAAGAAATAGCGTATTTCTGTAATTCTGGTAACATGACCGAGTCACTTTTTCGGCAACAGCTCGGTTAATTTTGTGAAAAGTTTTATTTGTATTTACACATGCATTAATTAACTAACACATTTATTGTTTAACTTATATTCCGTAACATTTTATTGGTGAAATAAAGTTATGCTTTTTAAGTATGCCTATGTTTTGCTTTAGTATGTCATTTATATTATTGAATTAGTATTAATGAATTGCCGAATCACAAACTGCCAAACAGGCATTATTACCACTGGATAAACTATTATTATTATTATTATATAAATATTATTATTATTAAATTATTATTATTATTATTATTATATAAATATTATTATTATTAAATTAATATTATTAAATTAATATTATTATTATTATATAAATATAAATATTATTATTATATAAACTAACATTACTACTACTGAATAAACTGTCATCCTCTCTGGTAGTATTCCTCGTCTTTCTCTCAGCTAAAAACCTGCCTTTTCTCTCGGGGTTGAACGCACTGGGAGCGCTTATGAAAGGCCCTTGCTGTGAGAAGAACTTTGTAAATGGTGAGATACAATAAAAAGATTATTACCGAAAATGGCATTCGGACTGAATCCCGAATCATTGCCACCGGATTGATTGCCAAAATCAATTGTTAAAATAGTATAAAAAGGTGATGATAAAATATCATAATATATAAAACTATACACAAGTCACCATGAATTTCAGAGCAAAGTAGGTAATAAATGAATTCTACAAACCCCTTAGGACATGAAATGCCAGGATTGTCAGTTAGGAACCAAGGCAGGAACTTGGTAAAATCGTTTCCCACTGGTCTGTTCTCAACGACCTGAGTCACGTTGCAAGACCCGCAGTCAGACGAATTGACTGTCGTAAGAAAATACACACAGGTAGTCACAACATAAAAAATATCTAAAACTTGCACCGAATAAAAACATATTGATCGATTAATATACAAAATTTTAACCTCAATTACTCGATAAAATTCAATTAACATGGCTTCAGTTAAGAGAAGTGCACAGGCTGTTTACGATGTGGTCACTCAGTCAGTTACCGGTACTACCGTAGTATCTTTCTAGATAAACTTCAGTCATTTTACATGCTGAATGTGGTACATCAGCAACGTGCTTGAACCATGCCATGTGAACTGTTTCTTGCAATAAAGATGCAGTCAATTTTGTTGCCATCTTCGAATTTCCTTCAGCCTCCACGTCAACGCAAAATGATCGCTCAATTCTCCATTCAAATGTCTTTCACATTATCATTATTTGCCATAGAGTTGAAGAAATTGACTGATCGCCATCATGAAATAAGTAAAATAATTGACTGGAAAAGTCAAAATTAATCGATTAAAATTTTAATGATAAACCGATTAATTAATCGTTAAAATCCAGAACTGCCCTAAAAATATCTAATCAAATGTCAACACAACTTCTTCGCAGCACGAGAAACATGTCCTGAGTAAAATTACAGACCAATTATACTCAACACCTGCAACTAAACTGCCAAAGAGAGTACCGGTAATACAACGTGATGCATTAATACAGCTGCCCATTATGTTGAACCTCTTAACCTTTTACCGATCAAGGTATAGGATTACCCATACCATTTACCAGTACTACAGTTTGGTCGGTAAAGGGTTAATAGCCCATCAATTCTAATAATATGTAAAATCTCTGCCTTTGACAATTTCCTAAGCACACCAATCGTTGAATATAAAAGTTCCATGTTACCAGTCGAAGGACAGAAGCTGGAGTTCGTCTGAAACTGCCGACAACATGCACTTCCTGGAGCCAACCAATCAAAGTAGTCGTCAATCCAAGATGAAGGAGGATACGAGATGTGCGAGCTGACATCAACAAATTTCATCCAGATCGTAACTTAATATATATTCATGTTCAGAATCACAGACTACAGTGATAATGATAACATTCGTTTATTGATGAAACGGACAAGTACACAGAAAGACAAGATGATATTACATGAGGTGAGGTAGGTTGGGGATCGAATCCACCTCAAGCCGCAGTGTAGGGACCGTGAGCAAGTCCTTCGATTGCAGTTGCTCATGCGCTTCGGCGTGAAACTCCGATTCAGTGTCTGCACTGTAGTCGGGAGCGCCTCTGAGTAGCATTCTTGAAGGGACTCAACAACAAGTGCTCTTACAAACATTTAGCTAAAACAGATGATAACAAGTTTAACAGGAGCCGAATTTAACTGTATGGCAGCCATATTCAGAATCACACAGTGCTGCAGCGATAATGATACTTATTCATTATAATATTTGAACATTATTTACTATATCTGTTTAAATCTGAGGCAGGTAGATGTTTGAATAGCAACAATTGAAATGGACAAGTACACAGAAAGTGATATAGCAAATGTTTGAATAGCAACAATTGAAATGGACAAGTACACAGAAAGTGATATAGTACCGGTAGTACCCTAATAGATAATAAGAAAGTTGAGCAGAAGCCGAATTTATCAGTATGGCAGCCTGCAAAGCGCCATCTATCCTACTGCTGACTTTACAGTTGCCTCCCACGCTGAGCAAACCTTATGGAGTTAGTGAGCACTGAGTCTACGCCCTTCTGATCTTTGTATCAGCATGTTACCACTCAATCATCTACCTGCTTCAGATCACCAGGAAAATGCATACACATCGACATCTATGAACCCAAGTCCCCAAAGAAGCGAGAATACCACCCAATGAACATGAAAGAAGTAGCAGATTTTAATAACTATACAACTTAAAATCTTCACCTAACATTATCAACTATCAGTCAATCTATCAAGTAATCAGAATAAACATCTAGCCAAGTCTAATTGCCAATTGGCACAGCACAGTATAGAACTGAGCAGATTCGTCTGCTGTACCTGTGTGGCCTGCGTGTAGCCTCGTACACCTGGCCTAGAAGTGAATTCTCCGGGCAACCGCTGCCCCCACAGATCTCATTCTGACCGGTGATGGTTGTATAGTTATGACCGCCCTCGACCACAAAATAAACGGGAGAACCGACCGACAAGTACTTCTCCATTGCCACAAAGTACTTGATCACATACGAATCCTAAAACAAAACATGACGAATAGACTAAATGAAGGACAAAAAACATGTCACACTAAAATGGGCAAAATTAAAACAGGAAGTGACAGAAGTAGTGATAGACAGATACATGGTGATGAGAAAGATAGGACAGTAGACGGACAGAGCAGAGCAAGTAGCATTCTTAAGAAAGACAAAGAAACACAGGCGGCACCAAAGACACAACTAACAATGAGACAGGAAGAAATAAAGACAAACAGAGTCGGACGTCTCTGTGCAGTAAGGCTAATCAGATAAAGAAAAGATCAACTTACACAGATACTCATGAATGTCACCGATTATATGTATGTGCACTTGTTATAGCGCCCCTTCAAGCTCCCTACTCAGAGGCGCTCCCGACTACAGAGCAGACACTGCATCGAAGTTTCATGCCGAAGCGCTGAGCAATTGCGAGAGAAGGTGACTTGAGGTGGATTCGAACCTGCAATCATTCGGCTGCAAGGCGACGAACATACCCACTACACCACCACGCCCCCTATTGCATTGGCTCTACATGTACATCCCACAGCTCGTCATTATACCAGGTCTCTGTTTTGGTGTGGTGGTGCCTCCTAGGTGCTGCGCCTCCATATTTGTAAGAGCTCTGTCACTCTACTCTGGGTGTACAGGGGTGCCATTGCTCTGTATTCCTCCACTCAGGGTGAAGTGCCAAGTACGAACTGCACGTAGACAGCACCATGCTTTCTCTGTTATTGGCCCCTTGGTATAGAATAGACTAACACTGTCTATATGCATTATTCATTCAAGAATTTCTGTAGTGCATCTTTAGAGGGACTACTCAGAAGTGCTCCCGGCTCTAGCATGGCAAACAAGCACAGTTTAGAGCTGAATATAAAAAAATGCTTTAGCTTAGATGCGCTTTATCGTTGGGTTGAGAGCGCTCCTGAGTAGTAACCTTGAAGGGCCAATATATAAATCTTCATTATAAATACTCAGAGTCGCACAGTTACCTCTGGCATTGCCAACTTCTGATCTAATCCTATTTCAACTTTGTTGACGACCGCTGCACACACGCACATCCAAGTGACAAAGACGAAAATCTTAAACAGAAAAACCACCAAAATTAGCTAAATGCGCAAAACTGCTATAAAACCCTGTAATCACTAGCATGATCCTGTATCACACCAGTTCCATGTAATAATGTATGATTCAAGATGCATAATACAGCAAATTCACAAATTTCAACTTCAGAATTTCAAAGAAATTAATGGGAAAGTTCTGGCAAACATACAGACTTATTATTGCCAAAATTTATTTCAATTCAATTCAATTCAATTTATTTCCTGAATAAATCTTGAATCACATAATACAACTCTGGCAATGAACATAATAGTTAACGTTATTAAGGGATGGACAATCCTATTAATAGAGCCGCCCAGAAATCATATAAAATAAAAATAAACACAATATCGCTGAACAGCCATGAATGCAAAGACACTCAGAAAAAAACTTATCAATAGAAGATAAATGACATAACTTAACCAACACTTAACTAATACACCCGGTGAATAAAAAGAAAGTATTCAAGTAGGTTTTTTGCTTGCATTATGATAAACCCAATGATGATTTAACGCATTTAACATTCTACTAAGCAACGAGTGAACTGAAAATCGTAGCAGCACTGAAGTTAATAGAAACATAAACGACACCACGAACCACAATTGGTCGAACGAATTTGTTGAGCAGAAAGTTGGTGCAGTATAACTTGACAATGTAATAGAGAATGCCTCCCTTGTGTCGATCATGATTCAGCAGCGCACGACTCTCAGGCTTTTGAATGCAGCAGCAAATATCTGGACGATCAGCCTACAATGCAATAAACCACCCTCAAATTCATTCATTCAGCCAAGTATTTATATAGCACCTCTTCAAGAAAAAACTACTAAGAGGTGCTCTCCACTACAGCATGGTCAAAACGAACAGTAATCCAGTAGAATATCTAAAAATCCGGTAAGCTTAAAGATGCAAATAGCAGTAAAAGGAAAATGAGTCTGATGCCAAGTCAGAGTTAACGAGCTAGAGCGCCACCTATCATTATGAGTAAGTCTAACTACAATTATGATTTGCTATAGCACAACTTTCAAATAAACTCCCTATGAGGCACTGGCAAAGCTCTTTGACAATGTATCATAGCAAGGCTGATTAATAGCTGATCTGCTAAAACTGTTCTTTAGCCAAAGTGTCTAATCATCCAATCTCCATCACCCGCATCAACCTCACTGTAATTCACTCACTAACAATGAAATGGCATCTACTTTTGTTGTTCAGTCCATTTAATGATGTCCATAGAAGTGTCAGCCACACATAATACTTCCAAAATTCTACTTTTAAATCTTAAACACGAAACAAAGAAAAATGTCAGGTCGAACATTACATCACATGTGCCTGGCAGCTCTCCGTAGCACAACTCAAACAGTTTCCTTTGAGTTCCTCCTTTAACTGCTGCTGATTAACATTCTGTAAGGGATCAATACAGTACTACCTGGTACTGCCTGGGCTGTACTGGCAAAATGAGAGGCGAGTACACGCTGCAGTTGCCTAGACCTGTCTGTACGCCATTTTTCCATGATATTGTACACACGTATATTTGTTAGGTGCGTACACACTGTATACACACGCATACCTTCGACTACAGTACCGACTACTGAGCACTGCTAATACTATGCATGTTATGCAAATTGCATTCTTACCTCTTGCCGTTTGGCATCAACAGCAAGTAGACTAACAAAGCACGAAATCTGTAGAAGGAAATCAATAAACAGTGCCATCGCTGCGTACAGAGAGAAGACCCTCACCGCAGGCATGCTCGTCAGAGCACCTTGAAATTCATAAAAAAAAGAAAAACAAAATTAGCAGACTAGCAAATTAATTAAGAATAACGGCATTGATCAATAAATCTTCAAAATTTCACTTTGAGTAATCAATGAAATTCAAATAATTTTCCATCTGTTATGTAATCATGAAAACTGTTAAAAGTTTAGTCACTGAGTCAGTTATCACTTTTCTTCTACAAAAACATTTTAAACCACTGTAAACAAATTGTTTATTGCAATGAAGATGCAGTTGATTTTGTTGCCATCTTGACTTTCATCAACAGTTATCCTAAATGTAAAATAAAGCAATTTTTCACTCAAACATTTCACATTATCTTTGTTCGTAATATTGCTTATTTTAGATATGAACTGCTCAACAGCATGATATAAGAAAATAAATTTTAAAAGCTGAAAAATCAATTAAAATTTTAAACAATTTATCGACTAATTAATTAATCAATAACTCCTCCGCTGCAAATAGGCTATTTCAACTATTTATGCATAGTATTTGCCGAGGAGAATACTTCTGAATAGTGCCAATAGATGTGATATTCAGCAGAATCAAATGTACTTGTAAGGCAATTTCCCACTTATTCCTCAGCATGTTTGATAAAAAATTTAATGCTGCCATTATATAATATTACCAAGAAAGAAGGCAAGCGACTCTGAAAGACTCGTGAGCAGCATGCTTGGTCCGACCTTTCCCACGACCCTTGCAACGCGTTCCTCTACAGTATCTCCGATCCTCACTTCAGCCCTCTGTAAAAGAAATCATGCAACATGGTTTGCTAAGCTGTGTCCGACAAACTGTAGTCAACTTCATAAACTCTTACTCACACATCCGGCATCATGTGGCGTAGAAATGACACTGAAAATTGACCTCTTAGGAAACAATAAAACAGAATTGTAACAGATTCAGAATGATCATTGCAATATTTAATTATAGTGGCGCTCTTGGTTTTAATCGCATGAACTGCAACTATGCAGAGTCGAGCCTTTTCTATGAAGGACCCAGTGGTCTGGAATGGGCTTTAGACTCAGAAGCACTTCTGAGTTGTCTCCTTGAAGAGGCACTATGGCAATTCTTGAATGAACGAAAATTTGGATCATCAGCAATAATGACAACAATGACGGTTGGTGACAGGAAAGAGACACCATTTCTTTACTATCGCATTTCTATGGTCAGTCAGTTTTGCTTTTAACCCTTTAACAACGAGACGGATTAGTGTTCTACGCATTTTAGTCAATGCTCGCCATTTAAGCGTTAACAGAGTTGCCTTTCAAGAAATATTCACAGACGGTGAAGAATTATCATTTTTGAACAATGCACAACAAAAACTTTGCAAATCATGAGGGCTTCTAAAGTTGTATCTTTGGTCAAAAATTATACCAATAATAATAATCATTATGATGATGATGATGATGATGATGACGATGATATAATTTGGTACATAATAAGAGTTTCTTGTTCTTTCTCTACAAGTCTCAACATCATCAATGGTTGTAAACCATTCTGCTTGATCACGATTTGTCGTCAACAATGTTTCAAAATACTCTCTTGAAAATAGTAATGACCCTATAGTAGCTATTAAAGTTATCAGAATATTTAATAGAATTCCACGCTTAAACAACCATGCCACAGTCTCAAGATCCTAAGTTAAAATTTAGTTAAACATCATTCATTTTACTTTTTCTAAAGCCTCTGTAGGTGTACGCAGATGGCATTTTACAGATTAAATTTGACTAGAGGCCCTAAATTAGCAAACAAGACTTATTTGGAAAATATCTTTACCTGGAAGGACTGAACGAGGATGAAGATGTTGTCCACACCAACGGCCAAAACGAGGAAAGGAACGACCTCAATGATGATAAGAGTGGCAGGGATGCGAATGTAGCTGAAGAAACCGATGCTTGACGCAACGGACAGGAGGACAATAATCACACCAGCAAGACCAAGTGACACCTTGGAATCTAACTAAAACAGAAAAAAACAAAATTTGGCTTAATTTATGAAGAATTAATATCATTATTAAATCAATTTTTAACACACGCAAATACACACTGAAATAAAATCTAACTGCAACAGAAAAAAACAAAAATTTGGCTTAATTTATGAAGAATTAATATCATTATTAAATAAATTTTTAGCCTGTGCATGGACACACCGAAATGTTAATGAGGTGTGTGGAAAGTCAGCTAGCTGCCAGGAGAAGATGCAGTTAGAAATCCATGTGCTTGGAAGCCAAGGAAAAATAGTGAGATTTGAGTAGCTTTTTGAAGGAAGCGAATTTGAGCTACGAAAAGAGAGCGGATGTCAATTCTATTCCATTGTTGCTTATTAACTTTCAAATCCAGTGTTTTTTTACAGAAAGAAGGTTAGGATCTGAACAAATTCCGAACATCAACGCCACTGTAAAGTAATGTAAATGTAGCTATTGTCATTCATTCCTTACGGATTTCTATAAAAATTCACTTATCATACAAACAACACCAACAACGCTAATCGAGTTCATGAAAATGCAGTTCTAACAAACTGGAATACTTCCATGTAAGAACCTTTCTTGCTCAGTTTTAATCATTCAATGATCCTCAAATTTCAAACCATAGTCATCCAATCGATTCAATTGTGAAAGAGAAATACATGCAATCAATGAATGTACGAACATAAAATGACTTACAAACTGAAGAGCACTATAGTATGGTTCTCAGTTACTTAATATATGCATCCAAAAACTCAATCTTAAACAATGACAGCCCAGTTTCACTATTTTACAAGAAAACTGCTTTAACTAGGATACAGAACCACATAATTTAATAAAATGCAGATCTATTTTCAACTGACTTTAAAAGCAAAGCCACTCACATAGAGTCCAATTGTTAAGAAATCTCAAGCAACTGACATAAACAACCAATGTAAACTTTCAGTAATAAAAGACACATTGTCTGTTTGTGATAGATGAAAACCAGGCATTCAAACAATGATCACATTGAATAACAAAATCTTAAGAAGCTGTTACCATCAGCCTGGAGCAGGAGCGATAGTGACCAAGGGTAATGGTTATGTAGGCAAACATGACGAGATAACTGATCAATATCGTATAGATATCCGATTTGCTTTCTCGATCCAACTCATCCTGAATGGATCTCTAAAAAAGAGCAAAATACAACCGCCATAGTTTAAAAATACAGTATAGCATACAAGGCAAGCATGGACTGATTAAAAAATTGTGTAACACTAAAGAAAGAGAAAAAACTCTAAATAATTATTATAAATACCTTATCTGTGTATATATATATATATATATATATATATATATATATATATATCACAGATAATTTTTTATTATATATATAGTATATTATATATAATATATATATATATATATAATATACATATTGTATATTATATAAAATATACTATATATCTATATTATATATATATATATTCAGACTCATGCAAGTCATGCATGCACACATGCACATATACAATCTCCATACATAGTTGCATACATCCATGCATACAAACACCTCACTGATATGCTATTATTATCATCACTGTTCATCAGTCCACAAAGTTTGATCCTATTATTGTCATATCTTTATTTATCTGCCTATTAATAATCGGCTGCAACATCCTGATGACATGACACTGACAGATGCACGGAAATTAACTACCGGTACACACAACTGAATTGCTACCTAGATGGGTGGGTGGAGGTGACGCACTACATCACCTGGCACATATAATCATCCCTAGCTAGAATTTCTGACCAGCTGTGGCAATGCCTCCTCAAAATTCAAAAGTCAACCCTTCAATTTCACATCTTTAAGGTCATGAAAAAATATTTCAACAGTGAAATACACAGAAAATCCGCACACAACAAACTGATCCTGCAAATAAATAATGGCAAAAATTCACTGAATTGCGAAACCTGAAAATATACAAAACACCATACAGGTCTATAAAGTGAAGCTACCCCGATAGCAGAAGATGTTCAATTAGAAGTAGCCGATCTGCACACTGCTTTTCACTGCGACATACAAATCTGAGAATTAATTCAGGAGAAGGGTTAGCCAGCTGAAGTGAATTCCTACCTCTGCAGAGTAGGCAACTGAGATGTTTTCCCCCTTGAAGTCACGCAACAGACGCAAGAACTCAGCTTCCCAGGCTGTTGCCTTTTCTTGAAATTCGCCATCTTGGAAATTATTCACGGTGAAAGTTATGACCAATGCTGTGGCATTTTCATAATTCTCACCTGCAATAAAGAATCACAAAAACTGTTTCACATTTTATTTAACTCAAAGCTGCTGAAGGTCAAAGTGAAAAAAAGATTTTGGGCACTCTCCTTAGGGACTATCCAATGTGTCCATATATCGTGTACGCAGGGAGGGGTCACCAGATTTATATGATTTGTATACGGGTGCGTATGGGGGAGGGGAGGGTCTCGACAAAAATGTACATACACAAAATAAATGTGTGATTATGACGTCCACATTAGCCTATTTATAACTACGTATTATCCTATAGTCATCCGGTGGCTTTTGTAAAATTATAATCAAATTCTGTTCAGATCTAAACAGTAAACAATGACAGAACTTTCATAAATGTTGGCTAGCAAATATGATGTTGAACAAAAATAAATACTGGTAGTAGCCAACAGTAAAGTAACTGCATTATAAATGACTTTAAAAGCTAATTAACTTTTGAAAACACGAGCCAGAACTTATTTGTATGTACGCACTGGGGATCCTCAAAATGTATGAGTTGCAGCAGGGAAGGTAAAAAATATGATTTGTTTGCGTACATAATATATATGGGTGGGTCCTTTCTGGGTAACAACTCTATGCACATGAAAAACGCAACGTGATATTCATCAACATCAAAACTGTTGTCATCATTAGCAGCACAAGATATTTAGAAACTGCCGAAGTGCAGCATGTAATTGCGGGTCGCATGCAATGGTAGAATGTAAGAAATGACCTGGATATCCGCCAAGCGCCACCCAAGGCATCACTGGACCTCCAAACTCAGCGAAGCAAGACATCTTTGTTCCATGCAGATTCGTATCATTCACTGTCAGTGGATCTCTACAATCATAACAAGGCAAAACAAATCAAGCACCACAGCAATCAAGGCCATACATAATCTCAAGAAGGCTTATAACTATCGTGAGCTGGCAAGCAGGCCAGCAATCTTCAGGAAAGATTTCAAGAAGCTCGTCCAGTCTAGGCAATTTAGACTGTATTTAATGGAGAATCACTTGCCTTGCACAGATGCTGAAATGGGTGATGTAGTCAGCCACTAGGAAAAATCCAGACTCATCCAACACTTCAACATCAAGGTTCTCGTGACTGTTCTGGAAGTAATTGAGCACGGACATGATCGTACACTTCGGATTATCCGGTTTCAGTGGAATGAAACAGATGTCCTCCAAGGTCACATTCCGTTTAAGTTGGTCGCTCCACGCAGTCAGATTCTCTATAGCGTTTTGCAGCTCTAGAACCTACAGACACAATACCTACCGATAAATTCATAATCATCCATGTCAAGTAAAGCTCCAATCGCACTAGTGGAATGTAGGCAAGCTGGTCATTACCTGCTCTTCAACTATTGAACATGCAATTAATTTATTTTATTTTATTTATTTCACCGCTTCCATAGCGCCCCTTCAAGCTCTCCACTCAGAGGTGCTCCCGACTACAGCGCAAACACGGCATCGAAGTTTCACGCCGAAGCGCCCGAGAAATTGCTAGTGAATGACTTTCTCAAGGTCCCTATGTGGCGGCTTGAGGTGGATGATTCGAACCTGGAACCCCCGGCTCCAAGGCACCAACGCCACCACTACGCCCCGCAACGAATTAATCAAAAGCCCTAAACATGGGACCAGCGTCATGCAGGATTTATCACTTACATTCAGCTTTACCTGGTTTTTCCAAACTAAAATGCCGGATGAAACAAATAATGCGCTACAAGCCTACAACTAATCACATTCTCCAAGCCAATATGGCAGCACCCACACGTCTGGACCGAACTTGAGGATCCTGGATTAATGAACATGGCATGCAACAGAAAACATTGGGCAGTGAGGTTCCATTCAGGTAAACAACCATCATGAAGAGATGGCAATGTAACATAACATGACATGACTAAACCATGGTCATTACAAACAATATGCTGATCAAGATCAAGCCCATAACTATTAAGTTACAGGTCAAGTGTGCTAACAACAGATCCCTGTGTTCCACATTATCTCTCTCCCTCAACCAAGACAAATATCCAGTATACTAAAAGGCACCGAATACTGAAAACGAGTCTAGGACAATACCCCCCGGACAAAACCCCCCGGACAAAACCCCCCGGACAAAACCCCCCCGGACAAAACCCCCCGGTATAAAACCCCCGGACAAAACCCCCCACTCACAACCGAGCACTTGAGCATTTGGGAATACGTCTCTGACGACATTCATGGCGGCAAGTTCGAAGTCTGTAATGTAATGTCATGTAATGTAATGTATACATTACACGTACATTGTACATTGCATTACATTACAAGTGTGCATTACATTACATGTGTATTGCATAACATTACATTACAATGTAAATACCTTTCATTACATTGTATTGTATTGTAATTGATGTGATGTAATGTAATGCAATTACATTACACTAATGTAATGTAATGTAATGTAATGTACCATAACAACGTAGTTACATTGTAATGTAATGCTATACAATACACTTGTAATGTAAGGTGTACGTGTAATGTATGCATTACATTACATTAAATCACATTACATTAGGCTACACTGCATTGCATTACATTACAACTATGTTACATTACATTATGTAATGTAATATAATGTAATGCTACTCAATACACTTGTAATGTAATGTAATATAGTGTAATTACAATGTAATGTAATGCTGTGCAATACACTTGTATTGTGTTGAAATGTAATGTATTGTAATGTGTTATAATGCAATGCAATGTAATGTAATGTGATGTGATGTTATGCAATGTTAAAGTCGAAATCTATTTCTTTTACAATAAAACATACCGGGGGGTGGGGGTTTTGTCTGGGGGGCTTTATACCGGGGGGGTTTTGCCCGGGGTGGTTTTGTCCGGGGGGTTTTGTCCGGGGGTTTTTGTCCGGGGGGGTATTGTCCTGCTCCCACTGAAAACACTTTCACAAATTCATTCCATGAAAAGCTCCACGATTCTCATTCTCATCTTTTAACAAGTTTCTCACAGAAAACCTTCATTATCTGACTTATAGTAACAATGTTACAAGTACATACACATCAAGTAGTTTAGACGGGTAGTCTTGTACAGATTGGGTTTGACTTGTGGTGACTTGTCCGCACTTCTCTATATACAAGGTCATATGTTTTGTGACTACAGGATTGCAGGCTCACTTATCCCAATATCACGACTTGTAGTCACTGTGCCGCAACATAGCTCTACATGACCTTACTACACCAAAACTGTGAGATACGCTCATCACAGTGTCTTCATTGCGGGGTCAAGTACGGTCATTTTGTAAATAAAATACCAAGAGTCACTTATTCATAGATTTTCTTTCAATCTCTTTACAACTACACTGTGCACATTGAAATGCCAAGCCAAATCCCTAGAGTCTTACCAACAGACCCAAGGCATCATGGCAAATATGTTACTGCATATGCTGTTAGCAACATTAGTACCGCATTTTCTGGACTATGAATCGTCTTTGTATAGGGTACCGTAAAGTCAAAATTGTAATTTCTTGATAAAATGAATGCATATGATCACACTGGCAGGCAGATAAAACGCACTCACATATAGACCATCAAACACGCATACAGCGAATGTGCTGTTGACAGTAAAAAGTATTTTATTGTTATTAGCAAATACTTGCAAAAACTTTTGTCAACATAAAATTTTATGTACTTTTTAAACAAAAGTGATTTCAACCTTTAGTATTTCTGCCGTTTGTTTTAATTGTTTCAGCTATTTAGAAAAAAATGGAACTTTTGAAGTATGTTATGATGTAACAATAATAAGTACTTGGATTTATCATCACGTAGCTGAAAGAACCCAAGGATAATATCCTGACTGATAGAGAGGTAGCAAAAGTATTGAACACATTAAACAGTTCAGCATCTTAATAGTTATATGCATCGCTACCAATGACTCTCATGCAGAAAACCGGAACCTTTAGTCAGAAAAATATGGGACTAGAGAGCTTAACAAGGGGAAGCGTGAACTCTTACCTCATGTAGGATCTCCTTTCTTAGCACAGGTCCGTAGAGATGGTAGAGTGCACTCGGTGCAGTGTCTTGTCTCAACCACTGTGAGTTATTCTTAGCAGTAATAATGAGCATCTCTGTTCGATAAAAAGGGCTGTGACAGAATGAAAAAGATCTAGTCACTGATCTGATGCAATGTACATTTTATTAATTACATACAATATATACCATAACAATTAATTAACTATATGCAATGAAATGCATTTATTTCCCTGCAACTGCAATTCTAAAATACAACTTTCTAAACAACTACTGAATAGCCAAGCAGAGGGCACCAGTTGATTCATCAATACTGCATCATATAAATGGCATTGCACAGAGCTATCAAATGAACTAAATCTAAGTCCAGTTGCCAAGAGAGACCACAGACAAAGGGATGCAGAGGAGCTACAGTTTACTCTTCTTAAGATGAGACAAATTGGAAGGTGGACTGGATGGATCAACGTAAGAATTCTAGAAAGGTAAGAATTGATATTGAAGTGAAAAAGCATGAGCAGTAATAGAGCAGCTTGAGAACTGATGGTTGGTGTGCAGTGATTTTAGTGGAAGAACTATGATCTTGCAGAATTCAGGTAACATAAATGCATTTTAGGCAATATGTACAATGTATATGCATCAGCACTTGTTCTAGTGCATCTTCATGACTTCTATTCAGAGGCGCTCCCGACTACAGTGTGGACACTGAATCGGAGTTTCACGCCGAAGCCCATGAACAATTGTGAGCGAAGGACTTGATCAAGGTCCCTACATGGCGGCTTGAGGTGGATTCGAACTCACAACTTTCCGGTTCCCAGGCATAGAACATAGCCCCTACACCACTGCGCCCACAATGTAATGTACGTAGCATAATGTATTCAATATGTCATACTCAATTACTCATGCAATGTAATTTTAAATATCCAGTTATCCACATTTACTCTCCACAATCAGTGCTTAAGGTGTGGAAAAATAAGTGCCTGGACGCCCCCTACTTCTCCAAAAGAAGTGCCTGGATGCCCCTTACATTTTCAAGCTTGCCAACCAATAAGTGGCAGGACGGCGTTCAGATTTTAAAACAGGTGCATGGACGCCGTCCATGACCGTCCACCCACACTTTAAGCCCTGTCCACAATCACACTTTTACTAAAGCCTCTCAAACTGTATGTCATAAAGTTGGGTTTCAATTTACACAAAATTTTATGTGTTCACTTTCACAGCTAATGAATTAAATTATAATGTGAATGGTCAACCAAGCCTCTGGATATTCTGTTGGCTGGTATAATTGTCTGAAAGATAAACTGATGCAGTCATTGTTTGAGCATTGACATACTGAACATACACGACTATTTAGGTTAACTGCCGAATGGACTAAATTCTTGTGTAATTACCTCTACTGCAATATTGCCAATTAAACCATTATGCATAAATTGCATAATATCATAGGCTCGGCAGTAACACGCCAGGAACAACATTACCAGCCGTCGAACATCATCCTATCATCAATTAACTGCAATTAATTAATCATTAAGTGTCACACTTCATGCACGTAATATAAATATAAATTATGCCGACCTGAAATTCTTATCAAAGTAGTCTTTCTCTTTCCGTGCCTGGCTGTCTGGAGAAGACCACAGTTCGACAGGATCACTTGTGACTTTGAAGAAGCAGATACCGATTGAGAGAATGCCGCAGATGAAGATGCTGACCAGAGGAACGATCCAAACGTGCCTCGCACAGAAAAGTCCCCAAGCGTAGAAACAACGCTCCAGAAATTCCTCGGCAAACGCCTGAAGCTTGTCGCAGCAACCGGGCGTGACCGCCCCAGTGATGACGGCCTCCTCCTCGAGCGTGATTCCGTCGTTCACAGGCCAGCCCCTCGTCACTTCGGTCGAGTAGAAATACGCCCAAATATGGACAGAACCAAACACCATCACGAATACCAAATAAACGCATCCGACGATAAGATACGCAGGATCGATTCCAAGGATCATCCACGGCTGCGGTGGGACGTCGGGTGGGAGGGGCCTACACGACGATTGACAGTCCTGGCAGCTACAGGAAGTGTTGCATGGCGTTACCGAATCCCTCATCGGTTTCAGCGTAACGTTAAGCTTATCCAGGCGCACAGTTGCGTTGTTCGAGATGGTGTAATAGAAATTGAACGGTGCCAGAGGATTTTCGGTTGTGTCGCCCATATATTGAAGCCAGTTTTCTGGCGTGCACACTGCTGCTTCACGGCCGCACAACATTTCAAGTGCCTTCTGCCCAGAGCTCGGATTCTGGACGTCCCTGCACGAGTTGAACATTCCGTAGGCAAAGTCTTTCGACACAGCGTAGTAGACTGACGGAATCTTTTTGTCTTTCTTTATCTCAGATTTGTTGACCGCCATGAACTCGCTCTGGTAAGGATCGCAAGTTGAGTGACAGTAGAGCGTCACGAAGTTTCGAAAACAAGCCGGACACCGAGAAATAATCTATAGATAAATTGAGACACAAATTAGAATACTACAGCAAATTATCTATAATATCTATTCGTTCTTAAGTGTAGTAACTAAAGCAATGTAATTTGGAAAACCTAAAGCTTTTAAGAACCCCAAAGGGACTTGGCTGCACACGACAAAATCAGGTTTAGAATAAAATCCCGATTGTTATCCATCAACCTGTATAAGCAAAATCAATCACTTGAAGTCTTTTTATTTCCTCGGGGCTGTCACGCTGAGAGCGCTTCTGAATTCTGAATAGCTAGTCTGTAAGAGGCACTTTATAAATGCTTATATACAATGCAATACAATATATTTATTTATACAACATATATTATATACTACAGAAACCTGGACCATGAGGAAAGAGGATATAAAAAAGACTGGAGGCATTTGAAATATGGACAAGGAGGAAAATGGAAAAGATCAGCTGGACAGAGCATAAAACAAATGAAGAAGTACTGGGATGAATTGGAGAAGAAAGAACACTGATAGGAACGATAAAATCAAGACAAAGCAAATGGATTGGACACACACTAAGAGGAGATTCTTTGCTACGAATAGTGATCGAGGGAAAAATGGAGAGAAAGAACAAGATTATGACCGAGACAGATGATGCTAGAATGGATGATGAGGATGGATAACAAAAACTCAAGGAGAAGGCACAATGGAGGATGGGGTGGCAACGTTTTGCATTTAAAATTGGACAGGGGCAAAGAACCTGAAGAAGATATACACTACATATGTTTATGTAATATGTTTATAATATAGAAATAAATATGAAGCAAGTTGACAAGACAACAACACCATTAGAGAGTAGTCAGACCTAAAATTTCGCTGCCAATAAATGAGATGGAATAATTAGTTTGCGACACTTGACTTCGGATGCGTGTGTGGATGTAATTCTGCATTGTGACTCTTATTACGTACGCACTTTGGTCTTTACACATAACTGACTAGCAGCAGTAAATAGCAAAACAATTAATCATCCAGTGCATTAGGCCTCTTACCGCTCTAGGAATTGTCATACTGCCGTAGAGAGTCCTAACCTGAGGCCCATCACAGCATGTCATCACTTTGTGACCTGTGAACAGGCAAACAGTAAGTCACTTAAATTAATGTTCAATATCGACAATTTTGAACACTAAAATATTTCACACGAAAATAGCTCAGATGACTTCAAACATCTAAACTGAAAACATAGATGAAAAAGTGGCTGATCAATGATCTAAGATTTAACTAAGCTGGAAGAGCTCTTTGTATAAGTAGTTAATCACATATACCATAACTTTATTTCCCTAGACAGCCGCAATCATAAGACAAGCATGACTTTTGGCATTATTTTATCTGTCATGTCAGCCTAACCTGAATACACAATGAATAACATTATATGTACAGCATAATCTCAAAGATGTGAGATGCACAAATAAATGGAAGATATATAGGAGAAAAACATTAAGAAAATAACCATTTCACAAGTTACTCAGACATCCATTCTACAGAAATACCATTACATTGCAATTTCATTTTGTTAAGTGGACAAAGACAGGATGAGACAATATTGCAATTATAGATGCTAGATAATTAGGAGCATGTCTAGCAAAGCTATGGTTATCACATGCCTTGCTTATCTTAACTAATTTAATATATGAATTTATTATAAGCAAGTCAACTGCAAGGTGCACTAGGCTTAATTACATAGCAGCACCATAATGATATAATTTAAACGTAAGACGAAATGGCAGGCAACTGATCAATTATGTAATCAGAAGTAGGCGGACTGGTTTCCATAATAATGGCGTCATGAGTCAAAAAAACACTTGGAACGTCTTTTAAATTAAATAGAGAACTTTCAAAAACAAGACTGATGATGATAATGATGATAGTAAATGAGTCATGCCGGTGTCGCTTGACAGAGTCTCCCCCCTAAAAGTCTCCCCCGAAGACTTTATTTCGAAACAGATTCTCCCCAGGCAGACCTGTTCCAGAATAAATTCGTTCCCGGAGAGTATATTCTGAAATAAAGTCTCTGTGGGGGAGAGAATATTTCCGCCGTTTACGAAATAAA
Source organism: Lumbricus terrestris (assembly GCA_949752735.1). Lineage (NCBI taxonomy): Eukaryota > Metazoa > Annelida > Clitellata > Crassiclitellata > Lumbricidae > Lumbricus > Lumbricus terrestris. The sequence continues at coordinate 30,629,178 of OX457038.1, read as the reverse complement.
GTCTCCCCCCTTCAGCGTGAAATGGGCTACAGTTGCTTCAAATTCAGAGATGAGCAGGCTAAACGGTTAGTTTACGTTGCCAGATTATACAAGAAGAAAATATATACACTTTTACTTCAGAAAAATTCTTCCAGTACAGAGTTTCAGCCAGGGGGAGACTCTGTTTCGGGGAGAGACTTTGTAACGGGGGGAGACTTTATTTCGTGACACCGGCCATTTTTGATCAGTGAAAGTGACTCGCCGTTGGTTTAAATTAAAAGGTCTAACTTTGGAGTTGCCTGGCAGTTGCCAAAAATAAATTTATCACATCGCATGACTGCCTGATCCTGAGCAAGTTTATGATCAATTTCAACTGCAAGAGAAAGACACTCAAGGAGGAGCATCCAAATACCATTCTGCGACTCTTTCAACAACAGGACAACACTAGCTGTCATGATGGTCTACCAATTAAATGTTCAGTCAGATTCATAAGATACAAATAATTTAACCAGTTCATCTACACCAGTTGACGGTTCCCAACCCATGACCCGCGGGTCAAAAGTGGCCTGCCAGACCTAAAAAAATGGCCCCATCTCTCAAAAAATCAACAAAAATATATGAAAAAATTGGCAATTAATCTGGGCAGGATAGAACACATAACTATTTTCTAAATATTACAAATTATTTTATTTTGTCGTTTATAAATAACATAAAACAGTCTATTTTGAATCAATTATAAATTTTATATGCTTTTAGTCAATTAAATGTTGGCCCTGTAGACCTCCAATGTCCTTGAACTAAGAAAAAGTGGCCCTCATGTCCTCCAACTTAGAAAAAGCACTTGGCCCTAAAGCCAAAAAAGGTTGGGAACCACTGATCTACACCACTTCAGCAACCTACTTTCAGATGGGTTTTTTTAATGGAAGATCTGGCTTCAGCACATGTCCTGGAAACTAATGCATTGGCTGCAAAACTGGCTTCAAAGCCACCAAGTTCCAAAAGATTTTCTCGTGTCAACATATGGACGTCAACACAACCAAAAATAAACTGATAGTGTCTTGCACTAGCAATACCGCATGGCATTGAGTAAAAAACTAGAAATGTTTTGGTCTAGAAGGCCACTTTTGGGCACAATATTGTTTCCAAATTCTGATGCTACACATTGTGTAAACTTATGCTTTGAGGTTTATCAACAGAGAAACATTACTAATGACTTATTTCAAGTACATTGCTTTACCATTACAGTCAGAGACAAGTGCCATATCTATACAAAAACAAAATGTCATTTTGATTTTTCCAGTTAAACCAGTCGGCCATGCATATATCTGACACAGCAATTGTCTGTACAAAAATAACTGAACACTGAACAGTGCAGGTACAACAAAGACTTTTTAATATGCCGATAAAGCATTAAAAGTTTGTACAGACTTCTGGTGGACTGATAGTGAAGGCAGCACAGGGACAAAATATTTGTTCTATTTTGGATAAGACATAAGAAGATGTGGTCATCGGTTTTTTTCTCCTTTTTTATAGCACTGGTCAAATCACTAAGAAATGCACAAGAACAGATATATTTGACAGTACAACTCACTTGTGTCATTTGGCACCAACTGAGGACAAAGCTCTCGGAGCTTATCAATAGCATCTTCATCTTTGAGTTGTTTTGCTACCCCTTCATAATGGCAGTTGAGACCACCTCCACATTCACCATACCATATGCAGTGTGGCTGAGCAACATCTTCCTATCAATATAACACACCTATACATTACCAGCACTGTAGGCATAATCAAGCAACAGAAAGTCAGGGCTTTTATAACGTGGTCAACTGACAACATCAAAATCATTGAACGCACACAAGGTAAGAAACATACAGCTGATAGCATGGTTACAAGTACGTAAGTAACGTATTAAACCATGGTGACCATGGCTGATACTTTGCAAAATTAGACAACAGCTTGATGGTTTCAAGTCATAAATTACTGTGGAAAAAGCAAAAGTCTTTCACTTATGGGATTTTAGTGCTTGTAAACCTATTGTATATAATAGATAAGTTGATATCCTTAAGCACTAAGTTCTGGTTGCTAATAGCTACTATATATATAATCATAGGAAAACAAATTGAAATTTTTGATTTTTGGCCAAAAGCATAGTTGTTTTTATAAAAATCCATTTAAGCTATAAAAAGAGGAACTCCAAAAGAGTAGATCTCAAATCACATCATCGAAGTAGTTACAATCACTGTACATAAAATATGAGGCAAATGTAAGCAATGTGCATGACGCAATTGGAAAAAAACCACTTATTTTCCTGCAACACGAACAAGTCATATACAGAAATCCATTGTACAAAAAGCTGTAAAGAATTGTTTTATGCCAGATTCAGAGTGCATATATATACGCAAAGTCGATATATTTGCTACACATAAATCTGATTTGGACCATTCTACATAATTTCATTTTTTTATTTTGTGCTTGTAAGTTGTCTGCTTTTCCAGCAAAGCACGGTCCGCAAAGTGTGCAATTTCTGCTCAAGACACAACAAGAGCCAGGGACCATACATCTAAATTTCAATGAGTATACCCAAGTAATTGTAAATGGTGTTCAGATTGCCGAACAGGCACTTGAAACAAATGACTGATAACTGAGAATGTCAGAAGCATAAGTAGGCTAGGTCAGCTCACATGACTGTCCTGGGTGGCCAGTGCATCAGCTCTCTCTTTATCTCTCTGCATCCACTGGAAGCCCATCATAAAAACCAAACTTGCCCTTTAGCATGCACTGAACATATAGCCAATTAAGTCCAAGGGCAAGCTCTGCCAGCAGGCAAACAGGGCTACTGGTACAGACCATGGGTGCTTAAGGACTGGCTAGACAAACAGTGTAGGCGGTCACCATAGCAGGCATTTCAATAGGACTCTATAGGCAAGAACAACAGAATATGTTGGAAATAAACAGGGCAAAATAATTAGTAGCTGCTAATTGAGAACCTAAAAGTCCAAAGGTGCACTAAACAGTAACCATGTGTATTGTGCATACACCAAATTATGCTCAAGGATCAAACAACAGAAAACAGTCACTCAAAGAATCTAGTACACACCCATATAGCCATAAACAAAACCAGTTCCCAAGTTAACTGAAAGCTTTTGGAGTCAAATGAAAGTTGTTTTATGTACATAAATACAATATTATATATATTATATATGTGTACATATTGTATTGTATCCATAAATTTATAAAGAGACTCTGACAGAGTACACCAATTATTAATTATTTTGTCCAGTTATTTGATCAATGAGAGGTGCTCCCGGTGCGAAATACCCAGAGGGCCAGAGAAAATAAAATAGAAAGTAGTTTTTGAGACAGCGACAGTTAGTGATGAAATACGCGTAGAGCTGATTCCAAATCTCAGGACCAGTGAGAGCAAAAGCTCAAGTTTTGGCCAAAAGCAGTCAAGGAACTCAATGAACAAGATCGTGTCCGTCACGTGAGTGTAGTGGACGAAGAAAGGATATTGAAGTCAGCAGATCCCGAAGATATCTGGGCGCTAGACCAGAGTAAGAATGTTTATATGTATAAGCTGATAAAAAAACTCAGCAGCCAATGTATAATATTAATTATCTTCAAAATCAGACCATGATGGCAGGCAGCCATTTGGTGGATATATAATATACCCCATTACCCATTGTCCTCAAGTCTTGCACATTGTCTTGATGCAAGTCTAAGCATTGATGTGTCCCCCTTTTACAATTGTCCATCTAGCCATTGCATTTGTTTCTATTTCCTTTGAATCATGCAAGTAGTTAACTGTACATAGAATTCTGGCTGCTGGAATAAATTCTCACCACATGTCCAAGCCAAGTTCTCACTGAATGATTTTATCCAATGCTCAGAGAACTTTCATTGACTACCTAATTAATGTAAAGTCTTCATGCTATCTAATTTTTCTGTCTTCTTGAAATCGCTGACATTTCCTGCAGTAGTCCTTTCTGTCATGACAATTCCTTCTCATCGTTCTATTGTATTGTCCAGCATTCAGATTTATACAGGAAAATCAGTTGCATCATTTATATCTCATACATTTTGGTCTTAGTTTTCTTTTTGATCTCTCTGCATGTTCAATTGGTCCTGGTCTCGGAACCCACTGCCTGGGTCTTGAAGTTTACTGACTTACATACACGTCTGCTGCCCTCTGTGATTTTAGTCGTTCAAACTAAACATTGAGTTGTTCTACTTGCTCAGGAGCACCGCCATGGATGCTGGAAGTCACCATAAATCTCTCGTGATCTCGTTTCTTCAATAATCTTCTTTGGCTTTCTCTGAACAAATCATTTGCCGGAATTTTCTCCACTGGTTCTGTCTATCGTGCAGTTCTGTTTAAGTTCTATTGGACATGGTCATTGTCATTTGCAAACGACTAATTATTCAATATATTCCTTCATTTCATTTGATGGATGACTCTTGAGCTGCTTATGCTGAGTGTCACTGCTGTTTCTAGTGCCAGACTAAACACATAGACAGATGATATGCAGAACATGTATAATGGTAGTCGTATATATATATAATATACATATGCAACTTTCATGCATTTATATACATGCGTAAATTAACTGTAGTCCATGTGTCACAGTCTAACTGATGTGGCGTTAAATATCTGTAATGAATGAGTAATGAATATAGAATAAAAGTCAATAAGTGAACATTGCTTGGACAAGTAGAAGAGTCACAGTGGACAGATTCCTCCTCTGTTCGGGGTTCCTCGACTACACAGCGACAAAGAAGATGTGATGAAGTTCACAATACACAAATTCCAACACAAAGCATCGCCTCGCTGTGTTCGTACATGCCTTTAGCGCCACGTCTGTCAGTGAAAGACGACATTTTCCCCAACAACAGCTGCTTGAACAGCCTCTTCACCCCAGCAAAATCGTTAGCATTGATCCAAAGGCTCTCTTGAACTTCACTGGCTTCAGTGTTTTTGGTTTTTGCGTACAACCACACGCACATGCAAAAGCTCGTGTGAGTGCACTGCATTCGTCATTCTGGCCAAATAGTTCATGTTTTTGTAAGTTGAACCCAAAGAGCAGAACTGTTTAAGTGAACCGACCAAGCTCCTGGTAGACTCTTCCCTTTCTGCTGAGTTCCAACTTACCTGATATGCCTGCCTTGCAATTACAATTGTAATGAGTACTGGCAACTTCAAACGCGCTGGTGTCTAACGTGCTTGGCAAACCATCACCAACCAGTATTCAGGCCAACATCCATAAGATCAGTAGTTATTTGTAAGCATTATTATAGGAGCACAAAAAGTTATTGGATTTGATAAGACTAATACATCGGTCATCTCACACCAGAATCTAACTTACCTGAGTGAACACAGATGTCATTTCTAAGCCCAAAATGAGAATTAGCATCGACGGTAAACGACACATGATTACGGCATCCAATTCCAAGGAAACCGAAAACGATTTAACAGCACGACTGATCTCCTGTCAAGATGGCAAGCATCAAAATAGACCTCTGCCTCCTTTTAAAAACATTATAAAAACGCGATAAATTAAGACTATGTTGTTGTTCAGAGAATCGCAATATTATTGTTCGACTGCATTATAACTTCTGCGACGTACGCTTTATTTTGTTTTCAACATTACAGGCTTACAGCTGAGCTGCGGCCGAGGCACCGTCGCGAACTATGCATTGAAATGATAATACACTATCAATTACGTCATCGAATAGTCCACGCCCAGCTTGGCTTAGCGGCCTTAGCCATTGTATTGTATTGTATTGTATTGGCTTACTTGGCTAAGTTGGCTTACTGCCTATACTAAGACCAATACATTCTATAGGTATTATTGTATTTGATAAACTGCTTTTTGTACCTGATAGCGGTGTGTCTATCAGTTTTTGTAACCATTAAACGAATATAATAATAAGCAACGGCAACCATAAGGGGCGTCCTACGCACTTACAAGTTCGCTGCAACGTGAACATTGAAGAAGTTCGGCGTTATTGCAGAACAGAGGACCGCTAGTTTTCTTTAGTGAATTTAGTATAGTATAGTGTATCAACCACACAGTGATGTTAAACTGTAAATAGGTCTACCCCCACCACCACCAACTATGATGACCAAAATTCGAAACTGCAGATCTATAATTTTATAAAATTATGTTACGAAGTACCGAATACATATAATAAAACCACAAATAGGCCTAAAAGATGCAGCAGACGTTCATTTGCAAAGAAGCTCAACGGTATTTCCCCAGTTTTGAAGAGTTTTGAAAAAGAAACTGGCCGAGGCCTCGAGATATCTTAGAAGCATCTTTTTAAAATCCCTGCCACACACTCTACGACCTATCATGACGTTAGGCTACACTGCTCACATAATCGTGCGTGTTCTCTCTACATTTTAGTTCCCTTGTTAGACAATGTTTATGTAGGATTGACTGTAGGATGTTGCCACAACAGTACTAGTAGCCTAGGCCTATTCTGCCTTCGAGATAATTTTTCTTATGTTCTCCACGCATCAGCTCTTTATCACAATTAACCTATTTATTTATGACTTTGTAGGCCTATGAAAATTGACGAGAATTTGCTTGCGTATAATAAAGAACACACTCACTTGCTTACTTACTTGCATTAAGTAGGAGGCATAATGCCCTGTCAATAAACGTCATTCGATGTGGCCTCAGGAAATATGTTTGAACTGTTTGTTTTCTGATAGCCTACATGTAGGCTTACCGCCAAGGACCACTTAAGTTGGCTTACTGCCTAAGACCAACCAACGGCAATCATGCAGACCCGGTAGGAAAGGCGCTGCGGGCATGGGAACCAGTGAAGGACACCTCGCTTGTAGCCCGCCGCGGTACTCAATTGAACCTATATACACTGTGAGCCATAAAAAACCGTGCCACTTTATGTTTAGCTATATCTCTGTCATTTCTTTATCGATTTTTACACTTTTTGCGGTAGAGTTCTATAATGACTCGGTAGACGTTCTAGAATGACTCGGTAGACACCATGGTGTAAGAAGGGATGGTGTGCGCACTTCTTATACTGGCCATACATTGTTTTTGGCATTTCAGCAGGTGGCGCTGCTGTCCCCAGTTGATGGTTGGCAGCATATACAATATAGAGCAAGAAGTATGAGAAATGTTTGAAACATGGAACATATGGACAAGGAGAGGACAGGAACATACATGTAGCAGGGAGTATCACTTGGAACATATAAGGGGCGATGAGGATCAGGTAACATTGCAGGGAACATGAACGTCATACGGAACACCAGGGAACATAGGCCTAAGCGAATATACAACAAAGAGCGTGGAACGTAAAAAACATGAAGCATCACAGAGAACATATTGTTCAGAGTATATATAGGACGAGGAAGACGGAACATGCATGCATTACGGAACATGCCACAAGGACTGCAGAACGTAAGGAACATGGAACATCAGGGGAAACATCGGAAACATTAAGGAACATGGAATATCGAAAGTGCAACAAGGAATTGGAACACAAGGAACATGGACCATCAGGTGACATAAGGAACATGAAACTTCAGGGAAAATCAGAATCAGTGAAGAACAAGGAATGCGGAACACAAAGAACAGGGAACATCACGGAACATAAGGAACATGAAACATCACATGGAACACCAGAGACATCAGAAAACAAAAGACGCGGAACAAACAACAAGGACCGTGGAACATAAGCAATATACAACAAGGACCATGGAACATAAGGAACCTAGAACATCACGGGAAAATGAGAAACATATAAGAACACGGAATGTGGAACACGCAACAGGGTCTGTGGAACGTAAGGAACATGGAGCATAAGAGGGAAGATCAGAACCATTAAGATACATGGAACACGGAATGCGGAACAAGGAATGTGGAACACAAGGAACATGGAACATCAGAGAACGTAAGGAACATGGATCATCACTGGAAAACAGAACACGGAATGCGGAACACGCAACAAGGTCCGTGGAACGCAGGGAACAAGGAACATAAGAGGGAACACAAGAAACATTAAGGAACAAGGAACCCGGAATGTTCAACAAGGAATGAGGAACACAAGGAACATCAGGGAACATAAGAAACAAGGAACATCGCGGGAGCTTCAGAGGCATTAAAAATACGAAACGCGGAACACGCAACAAAGACCGTGGAGCATAAGGAACATGGAACACCTGAGGGAACATCAGAAACATTAAAGAACAAGGAACGCGAAACATAATTAAGGAACATGAGTCATCAGGATAAACATCAGAAATATTAAGGAACATATGGAACGCGGAATATGTAGCAAGGGCTGTAGGACATAAGAAACAGGGAACACAAGGAACATGGAACATCACTTTGAACGCCTGCGACATTAGAAAACAAAGGGCGCGAAATAACAACAAGGTCCGTGGAACATAAGGGATATAAACAATTAAGCCCATGGAACATAAGGAACCTGGTATATCACAGGGAACATCAGGAAACAAGGAACACAGGAAACACGGAACATCAATTAACAGGGAACAGAAGGCGCATCACAGAGAACAAGGGAACACGGAACATCGATAGGAACATCAGGGTCAGAGGAGTTAGAGAACATTGGAACACAGGGAACACATAGCATCACATGGAACAGAGAACACGGAACACAGGAGAAAAGGAGACAAAGAGCAAATGGAACAGAACATAGCAAAGATAATTTGTGTCGCCCTCCTCCTTCGCCCAGACATGAGACTGGCACTAAGGAACGGACGTGCAGTGAAGGAGTATAAGTATGTATGCCATACAATATCATGAAATTCCATTAGGTTTATGGGCGAGGTCCGTCAACTGCGAACGCCATCGCCATCTAGCGACTTTAGCCATAAATTTCAGCCAAGTGCGCACACCATCCCTTCTTACACCATGGTAGACACCAAGAACTAACGTTGCAGCGTTGTTATCTTTAATAAATCGAACTTCTAGTTTGCCGAGAATCCTTTTAATCGATCCAGCTTCTCTTTAGGCAAGAATTTGTTCGCTAAATCCCGCTTCTATTTCGTCAGCAAATATTTTTCATCCATTTTTCATTGAAAATTATTGCTCATCAATCCAGCTTCAGAATGACTGCACTAACCCTAAAACTAAACCTAATCGACCCTCACGACCCCTAACCTGAGCCCTAACCGACCCTCACACCATGAATCCCGCTTCAATTTTGTCAGGAAATATTTTTCATCAAATTTATTTTTAAAAAGTTACTTGCTACCGAGTCATTATAGAATATAACCCTTTTTGCATTATTTTAAACAGGAATCAATACTCTAAAGAGAAGATATAAACATTATCGATTTCATCCTACATGCATGTTAAACTTGTCTTGCGAAACTGAAGACACTAAAAAAACACGTGAGAATCGATCAATGCTGCATTTTTACTACTTAAATGCAAACAATTTTTCAGTGCCTTTATTTGTTTAAAGTTTGTGTTCAAAAGGACTTCCTTTTTCACGTACACATTTTGCCAAGCGACGTCGCCACTGATCAATTGCAGTGTCAATAAGATGTTGTTCCAGATCGTTCCAGACGGATACGAGACACTGCCGAAGTTCATCAGTGTTCTGAATGCGCTTTTGGTACACGCGCTGTTCCATAAGCATTTCCGTTCCAAATCGTTATGAATAATGCGTCTGACCGTCGTTTGTGTAAGATTCAGCTCTCTCGCGATTTGTCTGGTTGAAAGATGTGTTTTAGGCTTGTCTTCCTGGCTCTGAACCAAT
>OX457038.1:30491937-30614437 GCA_949752735.1 Lumbricus terrestris | reverse complement strand
TAAGCGTGACATCTTCAGCAGCAGCTGCTGTTGACAGATTATCGTCCTTTTAACTCAAGCTCAGATAGCGTATACTGATGTAGGCAGATACAGTATCAGAGGTGTTTCCCTCGACTTGGTCCACATGCCGCAACAGACAGATCGAGACCTCGTTCTCTGGTCAGCTCAGGACGATGACCTCCACGGCCCTCACCACGGGTGTCGTGTTACGGAGACAGTGGGTATTTTGTCTTAGCTTCAGCGTTCGGCTGGCACTTTGACCCTGAGTGACCCAATGTTCACATTTGTGGCAGCGCACAGCTGTTTACTGTCATTTCTGTGCTGTCAAGAGTAGTTGAGACCACAGTCCTATATAGGACTCTACGCTTATAATATACAGTGTTTATATATATATATATATATATATATATATATATATATATATATATATATATATATATATATATATATGCACGGTTTATAATGCCATCACAGTGTGAGTTTTGAATCAGCATTACTTAATATAATTTGAAGATTCTAAGTAATTTCAACCAATAGACATGAACCAAATTTAAGATCAGGGCACTAGGCCTTATAGGCACAGAGCGTCTCTCAAAAGCACAAGTTCAGTAAAGAAAAAGGATCTCAAAATGAGAAAGTATAATATTGTAGGCTACTTGCAAAGACAAGTCGTGTTACTTCAGGCAACAGCTCTAATTAAATCTGCTGTCACCGTGGATGACAAAAGACTAGAATCAAACGAACTGCTCTGCTCAAGGTTTGGTTTTCTTTCTAAGCTTGAATTGTGTAGACCCCATAGTGATGAAGAAATACTCAAGTTTGCGAAAAACCATGTACCAGTATAATGATGACGACCTCGATGAATGCCCTCGCAATGAGCTAATGCAGTTTTATTATCTTGTCAAAATGTTTTAAGACGAGACACGAAGAACAACCTCGGCATAAGTCAGGAGCAGTTCACGAACCAATAATTATAAGCCTATAATTATAGTACCTTGACACATGTGATGAAAGTTCATTTCCAAAATGTGGAAATAATGCTAACAATGTATACGCTACTTGGTGCTCATGGTCACACACTGTAGTGCTAGACGCTCATTTTCCAGGACAACGATAATTAAAAACAGGCTTCGCACAAGTATGACACACGAGTTACGTAGCCACCTTGGAGTGTTTAGCATTGAATGATATTCTATAGGCCTATCAACTGGATTTTAATCAGTTAATTTATGACTTTGCCAATAGAAAAATGCGCAGTCTCTACTGGACCCATAGGCGTAGGAGGCAAGGGTCCAGAGGGGGCAAATGCCCCCCCAATTTCGGGCAAATGCGTTTTTCGGGGAAAAGAGACACGGACGGGAAAAAATTCGGAAATGTTTGTCAGGCAAACAGGTACAGGCGGATATTTTTTCGTGCACACAGAGGTAAAAGCAAAATTTTATGAAGATTTACAGGAAATGACCAAAAACAGGTCGGCAGATTTTTCGGGCAAAAATTAAATTTTTCCCCCACTTCCGAAATGTCCCTTACACCTACGACTGGGCCTACTCAAATTGAGATCTAGGCCTATGGGCCTACTGTGGCCTAACCAAGATATTTAACTGACTATAGACTAGCTATATCACTATTTTTATTTTCTGTGTTTTTCTGCATAGCCTAGGAGGCTAGGCCTACAAGCAGATATTTACAGCCTACTAAAAACTGGATAAAAAGCTCGACGCTTATTCTTGAACTTTGTATTTGAGAAATGATTTGATACCTAATAATACAATATGGCAGTCACTATTTAAGAGCAAAATGATCATCTCAATTTGTCTTCATTTATAATTAGGTATTTAATTTTTTATCAACAATCAGTCAACAATTTAAACATTTCTTTCAGCACCTTTGCTTGTGTTCGATATGCTATGACTGTACACATGTACAGGGCTCGTCTCTGTCGGAGACTGTGCATCAAAAAGCAAATTAAATACCTATTGCAAAAAGGGCCCCACCTTAATGGGCGCCCATGGGCCCCCACCACCCTAAATCCGGCCCTGTAGCCCCCCCAAAACTGAAATCCTGGCGCCGCCACTGGCGACGTATGGATGCGAAGCATGGACTCTGAAGAAGGATGAAGAAAATCGAATTCAAGCATTTGAGAACAAGTGTAGGCCTATCAGAAAGCTGATGAGAATTCCATGGACAAAAATGATGACCAACGAACAAGTTTTATGTAAGCGGGAGCCAGAAGAGGACTATTGGCCCACACCAAAATTCGAAAACTTCGATATTTTGGTCATAGCATGAGACAGCAAAACGATAGCATCGAAAGCAGCATCATGACGGGTTTCGTGGAGGGGAACCGAGGACGAGGAAGGCCAAGGATATCTTGGATCGACAACGTTCTGAACTGGACAGGACTTGTAGGCTCTGACTTAATGAGCGCGACAAGGGACAGAAGACTCTGGGCATTAAAGATCCATTCATGTAGCCAACCATCGCGATGCGACGATGGCGACATGACATGACATGGTTTTTTCATAGAGGTTTCATGATATATGCCCTACACTTCTCAGTTTCAGTTTGAATGGTAGGTCTATATTTTTCCAGAGAAGTCGTCTTAATGACTAAAAAAGGGTCAGTTTTTTTGACAGGGAAAATGGTATATATTTCAAGGCAAATTTTTCTCCAAACTTTTGGGCCCCCATTCGAAAATTTCTGTGTCCGCCCTGAGCTTAATTATGCCTATATCATGCATATGCTAATGAAAACTGACATATATTTTTCATTCATTTGTGCATTCATTCATGTTCTTAATTTTCTGCCTTGCATTTTTAAGCTTTTGCTATTAAAAGATTTAACCAGGGACTAAGCTTAATATAATTGAAGGGATAGACTTAAGATATCGGTCCTTGTAAAAAATTCTGCGGGCGCCCATGAAAGAGGTTATTGCTGAATGTTGATGATAGCTCAGTCACAAATTATCTCCATGAACTTATTCCACAGACTGTACATAAGAGCCAGTTTTGAGACCAGCGTGCATGACATGTGGGAGTGTTTCTCCTTATGTAGGCCTAGGCCTAATCAAGACAGTCGATGTTTGACTATTGCGTCAAATATGATTCCGAAACAGCTAAAATAAATATAACGTTGTTTTGTTGTTACCTTGGCAATCACTCCTGTTCTCTTGATTTCCCAATAAATGTCTGATGAAAGCAAACATTGATGTCCAAAAACGTGCTGTAGCCTATCAAAATTAAGTAGGGCCCCCAAATTAAAATTTGGGGGCCCTACTTAGCGGGATTCCCTCCCTTCTGGGTCTCCATTTGTGTCCTAATTCCATACTTTAGAGTTTCTCTTTAACGCACTCCAGGTTTAGGGTTATCTTTTCCCACTGGTATCACTCTATCCTATAGCCACTGGGTTTAAATAATCTCTTCTTATATATTCCTGGGGGTATCCCCAATCTAGCCCAAAGGTTTTTTATAATTTGCGTTAACTAATTAGTTCTTACTTTGATTATTGCTTGTTTAATTTGTGATACTTGTTATGCTTTATGTAACTATTTTCCTGCCTTATATCTTAGTGTGCTTGATACATCTGGACCAATAAAAAAATTGATTGATTGATTGATTGATTGAATGATTGATTGATTGATTGAATCTAAGCGCTTTCTGGTCACACTCAAGGTGCCATTTTCAATTGCAAGCATTGATGTGCCATTCTAACTAATTCAACCAATTAGAAGTATAATTAGAAGAAATTTTTAGATATGCTTTGTGTAAGGCAGTTACAATTCATGTCAGAATACATTTGAGTTTGATTTTTCAAACTCACCTTCAATCACCTGTAGGATATTTCATGCCATTTCATATTATTCATATAAATTCTATCTGTCATGGCTTTTGCAAGATAGTTACTTAGTGTCATCAACACACCGTGCAGACAGTCTTGCGAATTATGAGCAGCGCTTCGCTACAGTTACTTCAGACACCTAGCTAGAGCCTGATATCTTGATTATGGTATTTCGAAATGAGCAAATTACTCCACGATTTCCTCAAAGTAGCATCATGGAGAAAGTAGTTACAATGCAATGATTGAGTAGACGAATTCGCAAGTCAAGAGCTAGTCTATTATAACTAAATTCAGGTTTAAAAGTTATGCCATTCTTCCTGTCTATACAGGGTGGGCCAAAAAAAGATCCCCTAGGTTTTTTGCCAATATTTTGACCAAAAGTAAGAATCTCGAAATGAAATTTTACAGGATTAAAGACAATTCATATTTACATATGATGGCCAGATTTCATCAAAATATTTCAAACAGTACAAAAGTTATGCCACTTTTAGTGAGGCCACCCACCGTTTTTTGCTATAGATCAGTCTCGATCTTTTGTCTCAATTGGTCCTTCTCTCTGGAATTCTCTGTCTCCTTCTGTTCGCTCTACACTTCTGTCTGTCAGTCTCTCCTCTGCTCTGTCTCTTCTCAAAACCTGCTTCTTCTCGCAGGGCCTTGCGCACTGGAAGCGCCTCTGAACGGTTCACCCTACTAGAGGCGCTTTATAAATGTTTAAATACAATACAATACAATACAAAATCCAATGTACACAAGAACCGAAAGGCTTTATGAACCGTCCATAAGTGACATCATGCACCATGGGGTCACACATTTGTGACGGTGTGTGATACTGGATATCATGTTACAGTTGTGCTGATACGTGACAAGGGGAGTGGTAAAAAATCATCAAAAATTGCATGTCATTTATGCATGGCCCCTTAGGCAACTTATGGCTTCAGTACCCAATGTTTTAATCAAATAATAATTGTTTTTGTTTTTCAATTATTGATGATGCCACAGGCAATAAACGAGAAGAGAGTATAACCAAACTGAGAGGAAAAGCAAACTATATATAGATCAGTGAATCACCTAACTAAGTGGCAGACTGGGGGAGGAAGTCCGATATTATATGAGAGGACTTCCTCTTCAGACGTCATCAGTTTAGAGGACTAAGAGCATCGCTTGAATAAGATAAACGCCGTTCAACAAAGATTCGTCTATTTAACATAAAGGCAAAAACTATTTACAACATAATGACAAATGCATTTATGTTAAACAGTTACACACATTATATGCAGATGCTCTACTGTCTTCAACACACTTAACATAAGATTATTATCATGAAACATTAATTTCCTGCACTAACAATATGCATTGTAACTCGAGAAACGTGGAGGTTTTTATTTGACATGAAGATGTATGCCAAAATCATATCTATATCATATCTATCTTGTATTGCTTAATATTTAAGTATATTTATTTTAGATTATCTTCAAGTCAATTGCCATCATGTCTAACAACAATAGACTAATTTTTTCAGGTTCCTACCATCTTAATATCCCAGCAGACTTCTATATACTCAAAGCTTCTTAATTAACCATGATCTGGTCATTGACAATGCTTGTGGATTGCTGGTTCAGAAAGTCCTTTCAAACCGCATTGAAACAGAATGGTAAAGTCATAATTGTGAATTTCTACAAGTGACTAGATTAGATTAGAAGCAGTACATGATGCAGCAGAAATGGAGCACAGATAAGCAGCCAACAGAAGAAAATTCATACCCTGGGAAATGTCTACTCCATGATTACAACAGTAAGGAATGCAAATAAATCCACAAGACATTCAAAAATTTCCGGATAACATGACGAAAGTTTATAAATGCTCAAACGTAGCGGTGGCTGACAAATCAGTTAGTAACAGCCCAAAGATTTTTGCAGAGAAACAAATTAGCATGTCTTATCCAAAGTAGGATACCAATACTTGCTGTTTAAACCAAGTAACATACAATTCCAAATTATTATTAACTACTTTACTGAACTGGTGACTGAATAACCACCTTAAATACACATTTCTGTATAACTTTTAATGCTACTTTTAATGTTACATTTTTTATCACAATATTAATGTCCACTTAAATGCTCAGTTAAGCAAATAAGGTAAATAAGGGAGTAAATAAATGTTCAGTTAGACACAGTATATGCTATGTGTGAAAAATAGATGTCTTCCCCATAATATTGTAACGCCCGCCCCTTTCGGCATCCCCGGAGTCGCCACTTCCGGATCCTCGCTCGATATGGCCGCGTGCTGCTGTGGACGAGCTCTAGAGATAGAGGGAGGACAGGATGAGGTGACTTCTGGGTTCGATTCCCAACCCAGGAAAGGCGGCCAGTCTTTTCGACTATCGTACTCCCTATATGAAATTGGCGGCCTACCAGCCAATCTATCACTTCTCCGCAATATACCAGGTTGCGTGAGATCTTTAGGCCTAGCACCCAAAGTTTCCTCCAGGCCGATGGTCGAGTGGTATGGCGCGTCCGCAGTGGTAATAGCGGTGAGGTAACCAGGGTTCAAATCCACAGCAGGCTTGGGTACCGGCGATGCCTCTAGCCTTTCCAATCGTGATACAACTTCCGTCAGCGCTTCCCTGACGTTATCTCTTACAGCCGAGATCTCCTCTCTTACATTCGATTGCACTGAGGAAATAGCATCATGAGTTGACTTAGCATGCGCTTGCATAGCCTCTTGTGAAGACTTAGCGTTAGTCTGTATTGCTTCATGAGTGGACCTAGCATTAGTTTGTATTGCTTCATGAGTGGACCTAGCATTAGTTTGTATTGCCTCGAGCAATATCTCCATAGAAGAAGGGGGCCTAGAAGGCTGAGCGGGAGTGACTGGCCTAGACTCCTCCATAGCGCTATAGAAATAACTCCTATCTTTATAGCTCACGGTCAATATCGCTAGCAGTGAACGAAGTAGTTATTCTTATTAACAAATCAAGCATTCAATCCACATCCGTCACATTCAAAGCCATCAATAATCAAAGTCAGAAGTTTAATTAATATTTCTTATTATTCCCAATCAATTGAATCTTCAATTGACATCAATTATGTTCAAAGCAATCAAACATAAAAGTCAGTAAGTTCAATTATCAGTTCCTATCCTTTGTAAAGACATTCAATGAAAATCAAATGCAACAATTCAATGCAAACACCTATCAACCGGAGTATGCCTAAATTAAATCCCGATTGACTCTCAAGTCCCACAGCCAATTTCAGTTCAGCCCAAAATGTCTTAATAACCGATCGTATTAATTCCCCAATAAAGCGTACCTTATGTCCGAAGACAAGGGACAAAGCCGATCGTGTGCGAAGAACAGCGACGAAGACGATATCCAAGAGATGCGACGACACACACAGAAAGGCGTCGAGTTTGAAACGCCCGAAAAGATCAGCTAAATCCGATGCTGATCTCTCGCAATGAACAACAATTTCGGCTATTTATCCGAGCCGTTTGAGAAAGACGCCCTTAGGCAACCATACGAACAACCGCTTCGCAACACAATTTCGAAGAACGAGAGCAGAGCGCTGACGATTCGAAGCCCACGATAAATCACTCCGTGTGACAGGGCGAAGAGAGGCCTTGAATTAGTAATCCAGGAATATATCCGAAGCGAGAGCGAAGACAAAACTTGCAGCGACGCTGATGTATTTCTCGCAACAAACAAACTCTTTTATTTAATCGACTCCATGTCGAGAGAGAATGAATCGCCGACAGAATCCGTGTATGCGCAACTAGTGCAAGCAGGCGCTTATCCTGGCCATACTTCACCAACTTGATCGAGCCTAAAACTACCAACCGCCGCAATACATCCGACCGCCCTGAGATCCTGTGCGCAACTGAGCCTCTCAGCGTTGCGCTGCTCTTTTATTACTGCCTGACAAGGAGAGCGTCCCTCTACTACGCATGCGCAGCTGAAGAGCCGAGCGCGCCGAACCAGCAGCTGTGCAGCTGTCTCAAGGCGGCAAGAATCAGCTGCCACGTGCGTCCTCTCCTGTGTATCTCCGCGTCTGTCTGTAGCTCACTATCTTTCTCCTTCTATCTCTCCTTCTGAAAGGCGCCATCTGCCGCTGATCACGTAGGCATCAAATGCACCAGTTCAACCTTGAGAAAACACACGTACACAGACCCACACGCCAACGGTGTTTCCTTCTCAATCCGTGTCCCTGCCTGTGCTTGTCTGGCTGGCTGTATTCCTCGCTCACTCTGATCATCAGACCACCTCAGAGAGCGTGCGAAAGTTTAATTACCCTCATCGACTGCAAGCGGCACGGCCTTTGAAGACAGCGACCGACGATCGCTGAGAGCGTGTGAACATATACCAATTAATGGAACAGCAACGACTGCTGCCTACGTCAGCGGTCGCTGTGACCCGTGTCAAGCGCAAATCAACATTAAAATATAGGTCACACAAGGCAGCTCAAAAATACAGAAATAAAACAAATATATCAGATCCCTGAAACCCCATAATCGATCAAAAATTAAATAAAATAATATTAGCGACCCGAAACCTGTAGCGTAGTTATACAATCGCTACACTATTCTCGGCCCTCCCTGATTTCAGGATCCCTTTAATTGGAAAAATGGATCCTGAAATGTTAGTAAGGCCATACTCCAATTTTTACATCAATGATTCAAATGCAAGAATTAAAAATATATGCAACGAACAGTCCTCAACGTAAGCATCAGAAAGTTCACATTTTAGCGTTAAATGTCTGTTCCAGCGAAAGAAACATTTATTATTATTATAATTATATAGCTCCATCGCTAATAGTTCAGTAAAGCTCAAAAGTAATTCTATATATAGGTCTCCTTGAGTTTAGTTAAGCACAAAGTCCTCCACGGCAAGCATTGACTTAAGAACCCACGGGACAGCCACAAAAACCACTAGACTTCCGTTACCTTTACAACAGGTCATCTGATTAATAGGCCACCCATGGCCTTTACTATCGAGACTTCTTTAGGCATTTCACTGTAGGCAAACGTCTACATTTAAAGACTCACCTAAGCAGTTAAACCTAAGTCTCTAATCCCATTAACAACGGTACTATCATAGCAAATTACCTGAGACTACACACACAGCTTAAGTCTCCAAAGGCCAATGCTCATTATAACTATCTGTAGGCTCCCCATCAAAGTTTACCGTAAAACACCAAGCCTAACTTCAACCTGAAATTAGGCCTGCTTGCAGCATAGCATCCTAATTATTATGCAATCGCTTACGCACAGAAATTAAAATAGGCAGCCTAAAAACAATAGGCCAGCATAACATTAGCGATTAAATGGTTACGCTTTGTAACACTAGGCATACATTCCTAGCGTGGCATGACTCAGCCAGCCATATTAATATGCATCGTTGGTCAATGCGCAGAATAACTGCGATACGAAAGCTTAACTAGGTCAACTTAATATACTGTAATTAACGCTGAAATACAGGCTACACTGTTTAATCGTAATCATAGGCCTATCAAAAAGACCATCATGATTTCAAAACTAAGCCTACAGTCTTTGCATAACTCTATATTAAGTTAGGCCATTTTAGTCTGTCTTTAGTCCAGTATTAATCCTTAGCATCATTACATGGCATCTATGCATCCTCTATTCTTCAGTCTATCATTAGCACAGGCATCAGGCCACCCACGCGTCAGCGCCTGGGAAAAATCATCGATAATTATAATCGCCGCTTTGATGCGTCGACTCCGTGTCTCTATTTCCCCCCCCCGCCATGCATCTACAGCGGGCGTCTGACCGTGAGAATTAGGCAACATTACCGCCCATCATGTAGGCCCAAGTGCATCATACGACTAAGGTCGCGCTGACCTGCACAAAATTAGGCCTAATTAGCGCTCCTAAAATTATGATATACATTAATCGGTATCTAACGCATACATGACATCATCGACATTGAAAATCTAGGCCCACTGCAGATCAAATCATGATTACATGGACCCATCATAATTTTAACGACGTTACTTATAACTGCGCAGCTGAACATTATCCTTCCGTCGGTCCATCCACGACGGTCAATCGTTCACCGCCTATGATGTGTCACACAGACCACGCTGTCGCTATCCCCACTCTCTCTACAATTGCAGCTGTAGGAGTCGTGGGAACTGAACAAGACCAGCAAAAACTCGCATCAGTGACATTGCAAAATTAGGCCTTAGAACTAGGTCAATCAACAAAACTTAGCAAAACCTTTTAAAGCTAGAATTATCGATAAACCTTACATGGCACGTTTTGCCTATAGCTCAAATAGGAAATTGAACGGCCAGCCTTTTTCATTATACACAAAAAGGATCCTAATTATTTTATGCCTAGTCCTAATAAATATTATTAGGCCTCGCAGTTTAACCATATAATTCCATTGCAGGCGGAATCAGGCAAAACCGCAAAACTAGGCCTAATGCAAAAATTACACAGCATAACTAAATTATCGCCTATTCCTCAGCGTTAGGCTATTAAAACAAGTAGGCCTATCATCCTAATTGATATAAAATGCCGAAATTTGTCTTCAAATCCTCAGAATTATATGGGCTCATCACGGCAAACTATATATATATAGGCCTAATCCCGACAGATTGCAGTTAAGCGCAATATGGGCCTTAAAGCATTCATTCAGCGCCTCTTTAAATCATCAGTTATGCATCCATACAATTATATATATATGCGATGACAATAGTTACGCATATAAAAACTCTATACACAGAAATTAGGAGCATTAAACTTTAACTGTGCAAATCTCTTAAAATTATTTTTCATAAATCAGGTTATAGATGGAGCGGGACATAGGCCTAATGCAGATTTCGACTTTGAGCGTTATCTCACAATTACTTCTTAAAGACATAGGCCTACTATTTTAACGCAGGGCATAATATCACATAATCACATCATCATGGCTAATTCCACTGCAAGTCTAAGTTCAAGGTCACATAATCGTCATCAATGGCCTTAACTAAAATAGGCAACCTTATATATATCTACAGGTAAAATCAATATTTATATAGCGCAATGCAAGAGCAATGACAGTCCAGTTTTCTGTCTACAGCAGAGGCAATAATAAAATCGTCCATCGCTTCATTGCAAATGCAATACAATACTAATCTATATCACCATTGCGAACATTATTCTTAATCAGACAGTCGGCAATGCAATACAAATATTAATACGATGCCATACATATATGAATGCACAACATACGATGCAAGAATACAGTTATTTACACAGTAACACACACATGTAAAGACTTCCACATGTAAATCAAAAATGTATTCATCAAAATCAAAATAAAACAGTGTTACAGATGCTTCTGCATTCATAATGGCCGCCATTATGCGGTCATTAGGAACAGTACCTGGCCGGCCTCGTAATGGTACGGCGGGGTCTTGACAGTTCCACAGGGGCGTCGTTAGTATCCTCAGTCCCCGGAAACTCGATTGGTTCCTGCGGTTGTAGGTCGGGTTCGGTCCAACCTGACGGAGGTTCACCCAGGTACGGCTTTAATTTGTCGACGTACACCAGCAGCGCTTGTGATCTGGCGGACTTCTGGATCCGGAACAAGACCGGACTCACTTGCTCCATGATACGGTAAGGACCACAGAACCACTTAGCCCATTTATCCTTGATCCGAGTGTACTTCCGGGGATAGTAATAGTACACCCACTGTCCTTTCGTGAACGACGGCTTTTTGACCCGTAGATCATACCGGAAAGCACGGCGGACGGCCTGTTTTTGCATGCATTCCCGAGCCAACTGGAACACGTCTCGCATTTCCTCCGTTCTTTTCTGGATGTAATCGTTCACCGACAGCTGGGCATTGTTCTGGTTACAATCCCCAAGTACCAGATCGATTGGGAGGCACGTCTCTCTTCCAAGGAAAAGTTTGTTCGGCGTGAACCCCGTGCTTTCGTGTTGACTGGCCCGGTACGCTCCCATAATCCAGGGCAGGTGAATGTCCCAGTCTTTCTGATTCTGTGCGACGACTTTGCCGAGCATGGAATTTAGGGTTCGATGTAGACGTTCCACCGTTCCATTCGTGCTCGGTTTATAAGGTGACGTCCTGATTTTGTCAATTTGCATCAAGCGGCATAGATCTCGGAACAAGGCGGCCTCGAAACAGGGGCCCTGGTCGGTCAGGAGCTGTTTAGGGCAGCCGAATCTAGGGATCCACTGGTCCATCAACATCCGGGCCACGGTCGCGGCTTCCTGGTTGCGAATAGGATAGGCCTCCGCCCAACGGCTGTAATGATCAATCACGGTCATGATATAATGATATCCACGACTGGATACAGGATGTGGTCCGGTTATGTCGACGCCAAGACATTCCATTGGTTCACCGACGGCCATATCCTGGAGTGGTCCTTGCCTGGGTGGTTTCCCTCTGATGTACCGGGCGCAGCTGTCACATCGTTTCAGTTGCTGGTATACTTGTTCTCCCCAGCCCGGCCAGTAGGCTCGCTGTCGTACTTGTGCCGCGGTTCGTCGGACACCCAAATGCCCTCCGGACATCCCCTCATGTGCAAGACGGATGATGATTTCTCGTCGCCCGACCGGAGGTATCAACTGGTAGCGAACAGGCTCACCGTCAGAGTTCAGCCAAGTTCGATACAATAGTCCATTTCTAACGGTTAACTGAGGCCATTGATGAATCAAGGTTTTAGTCATCGCACTGCAACTCCGTGTCTTCTCTCCGGTTGGCATTTCAGTTGATTTCGTCATCCATTGCAAAATCCAGTTTAGATCCGGATCTTGCCGTTGTTCTTCTGCTAAGACCACCGGATCCCAATCCGTCATTTCAGTCGAGGCAGGCTGAGATGGTTGGCGTCGTTCTTGGATGACGTTGACTTGGTTTGGCCTTCGAGACAGCGCATCAGCATTTTGGTGCGCGGCACCGGACCGATGTTGTATGTCAAATTCAAATTCCTCCATGACTGAGAGCCACCGTGCCTGCTGTCCAATAGGCAATGGTGTCTTGCGGAGCCATTGGAGCGCTGAGTGGTCCGTTCGTAGGATAAATTTCCGTCCAAGAAGATATGGTCTGAACGCTTTGAGAAAGTTGATTACCGCCAGCAATTCCCTCCTTGTCACGTCATAATTTTGTTCCGCCACAGAACACACTCTGCTCCCGTAACAGATGACCCTTTCTTGCGATTCCTGCATCTGAGATAAGACCGCCCCAATAGACTCCCCGGATGCATCCGTATCCAGTATGTACATCCCAGTATCGTTGGGAAGCGCCAAGATGGGGGATTCTGTTAAGCAGTTCTTTAGCTTTTGGAACGCGTTTTCACATGGACCAGACCAGTCAAACTTGTATCCCTTCTTAGTCATTTGGTGCAGTGGCCGGGCTATTTGAGCGAAACTCGGTACGAACTTGCGATAGTAGGAACATAAACCCAGAAATGCTCGAACATCCTTGACTTTCCGCGGCGTGGGCCAGTCACGGACGGCTTGAATCTTCTCCGGGTCTGTAGTTACTCCGTGTTCGCTGACCACGTGACCTAGGAACAACACCTTTTTCTGTAGTAGTTTGCACTTGGATGGCTTCAGTTTTAGATTAACTCCCTCCAGGCGAACGAGAACTTGCTCCAATCGAATCAAATGGGTCTCCAGATCGCTGGCGAAGACGATGATATCGTCAAGATAGATTAAACAGATCTCGAAGTTTAACCCCGCCATGACCAGATTCATCATCCGGCCAAACGAAGCCGGAGAATTGCAGAGCCCGAACGGAAGTACTTTGAATTGAAAACTTCCGCGTCGGGTGACGAAGGCAGTCTTGTGTTTATCCCTTGGATGAACAGCCAACTGATGATAACCGGCCCGGAGATCGAAGGTACTGAACCATCTCGCTTCGCCGAGGGCGTCCAGGCTCTCGCTGATCAGCGGAAGCGGGTAGGCGTCCTTGCGCGTCTTGGCGTTCACCGCTCTATAGTCGACACAAAAGCGAGGGGTCCCGTCTCGTTTCTGGACCATGACAACGTTGCTTGCCCAAGGCGACAGTGACGGTTCGATCAGTCCTTGATCCAACATAACCTGCACTTGTTCGTCTATGACAGGGAGTAGCGAAAGCGGTTGTCGTCGCAGCGGCTGTCGAACGGGTGTTTCGCTACCCGTGTCGATCTCATGTCGTAGAATGTCGGTGAATCCCAGATCCCATTCACCAAGAGAAAAGGCGGCGCGACGATCCATCAGGATTTCACGTAGTCTCTGTTGTACCTCAAGGGGAACGTCTTCAGCGATGTTCGACCATAACGGCCTCAGAATTACCTCCGCATCTTGTGAGTTGGCATGGTCCTTGTCTTCCCTCACCATGGCGCAGCCTGCAGCGGGCTTGCTGTCCTGGTCAGCTCCGGCTACTGTCACTTCTTCCAGGGCACATTGCATTCCTTTCGACAATTTAATCATCTTGTGGGTCGGATTCAACACTCTGATTGTCAGGTCGATCGCCCGTTCCGGTAGAAGCGTTCCGGCGATTACGAGTCCAGATGCCAACACGTGTGGCGGCGTCGCCCATTGAGTTTTGGTCGGTCTCAGGTCTGGAAGTATGGCATACACCTCGACGTCCACTTCCGACAGTGCGGGAACATTCACGTGCTGCGCGGCGGCTATCCTTCGACAAATTCCCCTCCGGTCTTGACTTACCAAAGGAAATGAGCGGCCTTGTAGTACTATCGTTTTATCCGGAATGCTTAGATGAGCCCGTTGTTCTGTCAACCACCCGAGTCCAAGAATCAACTCACTGACTTGAGCCGTTACTAAACAGGGAACATCGAACTTGCAGTCGGCTGCACGACATCGAAGGACTGTCTCTCCAAGTACCTCTATAGCTGTACCATTTGCCGCGGTTAGCAGTTGTTTCGACGCCGTCATATTTTTCCGTCTCACCAGGGATGCAGGTACCAGTGACATTTCACTTCCGGTATCTACCAAGGCCAACACGTCCTTACCATGGATCTTCAGAGCCAAATACGCATTCGTGCTGCCTTGTACATGGTAAACATTTGCCGGTCCATTCAGAACCTCATTGGCTTCTGCTTCGGCCGCTTGTCGCTGGGGACAATTGCGCACCAGGTGGTCGGTTGCTGAACACTCATAGCATCGCCGCACATCAGTTCTTGCTTCCGTTTCCATCTCCATACGTGGTCGACGCCTACAGTTCGCTCTCAAATGTCCGAACTGATGACACAGGTAACATCGCGGAGCTCCCTGTCCATAACCTCCATTGGTGTTTGATCCTTCATTTCTAGCTGATTCATTCTGACCTCTTCCAGGTCCACGATTGTTGTATCTGGGTTGTGGCGCCGACACTGGTTGTCGCTCCTTCTTCTCTAGTCGCTCCATTTGTCTCCTCATTCGCTCCATCTGCCGTTCCAGATCCTTTACTTTCGAATCTTCTTCCTCTGTAATCGCGTTGATTCGTCCATGTCGTCGGTCTTGTTGTTCATGGCCGCCGGCTTCCGCTTTCTGGTAGCCGTCCAATCGCATCGCTACCTTGTAGGCTTCGTCGAGGGATTTCGGTTCTCGCTCTCGGATTTTCAGAGCAAGCGTTCTATCTCTCAGGGCATCCAAGAATGCCCGAACAGCAATAGCTTCGCTGTGAGCTGTCGAGGAACCCGGATAAGCGCGCGTGGAGAGACGTCGGATGTCGTCCACCAGGACGCCCATATCCTCGTCGACTTTCTGTTTCCTGGTGCTTAGCTGCGTTTGGAACAGGGCTTGTTGTTCAGCGTTGCCGTATCGTTCACGAAGTCGCTGGACCAAAGCCGTCCAAGTGTCCAGGCCATCTGCGTTCGACTCGCTCAGCAAATGAGTCGCCGGTTCAACCAATGAGACTACTAATTGGTTCAATCTCTCCTCGTCCGTCCATCTGTTATTCCTGGCGCACACGGAGAATTTTCGTAAGAATGTTTCAACGTCCGTCTTTCCGCTAAAAGACCCGAGTTTCAGGAATTGTGTTGGCTTGGTAGACGAAGGCGACGACTGTTTGGCCTCGCCCTCTTTAGCTGTCGTCGACGCGGTCGGTTCTACTTCCTTGATTGTTCCCTTTGAACCGATCGACGGTAACCCCCAGTCGCCGGTCGTTTGCGTTGCGACGGTGGTCGTCGGGACAACTTTAATAGGGCCGACTGAAGCGTTGGTAGACGTCCGTGCTCTCGTTTCACCAACCGCAGACGTCGCTTTATCATCGCCCGTCGTTTCATTCTTCTCCAGAGGTGTCGACTTCGTTACCGTCTGAAATCGCGGTAATTCGGCGTCACGGCTAAATCCGAAGTTCTGCGCACCCAGGCATGAACTCATCCTCGCCGATTCCACGACCGTTGGCCACCGAGGAAAGACGGCGTCGCTTGGTCGAAGCGGGTCGAGACAGCGAGGCGGGTCGACCCAAACCCGGTTGTCGCTGCTACCGTAGAAAGCGTTCGGAGCGTAGGTCGGAGCATACCTCCACGGCATGTTTGAATGGTCGGGACGAGCGTATGGTTGCATCCAGTCGACCGTTGCCATCGCCGCTGGTCCAGGAGGAAGGTCGGGTCGAGCGTAGTCTCGACCAACCATGGTCGAAGTTGCACGACCGTGGAAAGCACCGTCGGGCATTGAGGTCGGCATTCCCGACGTTGGTTGCCGGCTGTCGATCCGGTGCTGCGCCGTTTCCGCTCTTTGTTGATCGACGAACGCAGGCGGTTCTTGCATCCTCCATTGCGGATCAAGTCGAGAATATGCACCGTGGGAAGGCGACGAAGAGGCAAAAGGAACTGGATTGACCTTATCACCCCCCTCCCGTGACAATTTATTAGCGATCGGTTTATTTATTTCCAAATTACTAAACTCCGGTTGCCGTGCTGCATGCATTCTGTTATCAATTATTTTAACAGTTTTAGGTCTAGATTCCATTATCTTGCTGATTTCAATGTCTACACTACCATCATCAGACATTATATCCACAATATCAGCAAATTCCCTTTCCTTCCTTCTTTCAAAAGAAATTGCCATTTCGCCTGTTCTAGCATAGTCAGTTTCCTCTTCTAACCTATCATCGCCAAAATCTCTAGAACTAATTTGACCCCACTGGCTGGGACCAATTGTAACGCCCGCCCCTTTCGGCATCCCCGGAGTCGCCACTTCCGGATCCTCGCTCGATATGGCCGCGTGCTGCTGTGGACGAGCTCTAGAGATAGAGGGAGGACAGGATGAGGTGACTTCTGGGTTCGATTCCCAACCCAGGAAAGGCGGCCAGTCTTTTCGACTATCGTACTCCCTATATGAAATTGGCGGCCTACCAGCCAATCTATCACTTCTCCGCAATATACCAGGTTGCGTGAGATCTTTAGGCCTAGCACCCAAAGTTTCCTCCAGGCCGATGGTCGAGTGGTATGGCGCGTCCGCAGTGGTAATAGCGGTGAGGTAACCAGGGTTCAAATCCACAGCAGGCTTGGGTACCGGCGATGCCTCTAGCCTTTCCAATCGTGATACAACTTCCGTCAGCGCTTCCCTGACGTTATCTCTTACAGCCGAGATCTCCTCTCTTACATTCGATTGCACTGAGGAAATAGCATCATGAGTTGACTTAGCATGCGCTTGCATAGCCTCTTGTGAAGACTTAGCGTTAGTCTGTATTGCTTCATGAGTGGACCTAGCATTAGTTTGTATTGCTTCATGAGTGGACCTAGCATTAGTTTGTATTGCCTCGAGCAATATCTCCATAGAAGAAGGGGGCCTAGAAGGCTGAGCGGGAGTGACTGGCCTAGACTCCTCCATAGCGCTATAGAAATAACTCCTATCTTTATAGCTCACGGTCAATATCGCTAGCAGTGAACGAAGTAGTTATTCTTATTAACAAATCAAGCATTCAATCCACATCCGTCACATTCAAAGCCATCAATAATCAAAGTCAGAAGTTTAATTAATATTTCTTATTATTCCCAATCAATTGAATCTTCAATTGACATCAATTATGTTCAAAGCAATCAAACATAAAAGTCAGTAAGTTCAATTATCAGTTCCTATCCTTTGTAAAGACATTCAATGAAAATCAAATGCAACAATTCAATGCAAACACCTATCAACCGGAGTATGCCTAAATTAAATCCCGATTGACTCTCAAGTCCCACAGCCAATTTCAGTTCAGCCCAAAATGTCTTAATAACCGATCGTATTAATTCCCCAATAAAGCGTACCTTATGTCCGAAGACAAGGGACAAAGCCGATCGTGTGCGAAGAACAGCGACGAAGACGATATCCAAGAGATGCGACGACACACACAGAAAGGCGTCGAGTTTGAAACGCCCGAAAAGATCAGCTAAATCCGATGCTGATCTCTCGCAATGAACAACAATTTCGGCTATTTATCCGAGCCGTTTGAGAAAGACGCCCTTAGGCAACCATACGAACAACCGCTTCGCAACACAATTTCGAAGAACGAGAGCAGAGCGCTGACGATTCGAAGCCCACGATAAATCACTCCGTGTGACAGGGCGAAGAGAGGCCTTGAATTAGTAATCCAGGAATATATCCGAAGCGAGAGCGAAGACAAAACTTGCAGCGACGCTGATGTATTTCTCGCAACAAACAAACTCTTTTATTTAATCGACTCCATGTCGAGAGAGAATGAATCGCCGACAGAATCCGTGTATGCGCAACTAGTGCAAGCAGGCGCTTATCCTGGCCATACTTCACCAACTTGATCGAGCCTAAAACTACCAACCGCCGCAATACATCCGACCGCCCTGAGATCCTGTGCGCAACTGAGCCTCTCAGCGTTGCGCTGCTCTTTTATTACTGCCTGACAAGGAGAGCGTCCCTCTACTACGCATGCGCAGCTGAAGAGCCGAGCGCGCCGAACCAGCAGCTGTGCAGCTGTCTCAAGGCGGCAAGAATCAGCTGCCACGTGCGTCCTCTCCTGTGTATCTCCGCGTCTGTCTGTAGCTCACTATCTTTCTCCTTCTATCTCTCCTTCTGAAAGGCGCCATCTGCCGCTGATCACGTAGGCATCAAATGCACCAGTTCAACCTTGAGAAAACACACGTACACAGACCCACACGCCAACGGTGTTTCCTTCTCAATCCGTGTCCCTGCCTGTGCTTGTCTGGCTGGCTGTATTCCTCGCTCACTCTGATCATCAGACCACCTCAGAGAGCGTGCGAAAGTTTAATTACCCTCATCGACTGCAAGCGGCACGGCCTTTGAAGACAGCGACCGACGATCGCTGAGAGCGTGTGAACATATACCAATTAATGGAACAGCAACGACTGCTGCCTACGTCAGCGGTCGCTGTGACCCGTGTCAAGCGCAAATCAACATTAAAATATAGGTCACACAAGGCAGCTCAAAAATACAGAAATAAAACAAATATATCAGATCCCTGAAACCCCATAATCGATCAAAAATTAAATAAAATAATATTAGCGACCCGAAACCTGTAGCGTAGTTATACAATCGCTACAATATGAGAGAAAGCAATGAGGTTATGGTATTATAATCTTTCCCACTAAACTGAAGACAGAAAAAATTTCACAAATGACAACACCTTAAGCCTCATTGAGTTCTTGCTGAAATACGGCAGCCAGTTACAAACAAGAAATGATAAAGAAAATCATAATAATTCGATCAAATGGGTGGAAGTCAGAAAGAGGGGCAATGGTCGAGTTTCTGTAGAGTACTCGAGAAATGTAATTTCTTTCGTCCTTAATCGGGAGTTCAAAACTGTGAGGACGAGGACGAAGATTATAAAGCCTGTGGACTCTCGGTGGAAAAATGTTATCCAGGACATGTGAGTCGAGTCGGATCCCTGTACAAAGTAGTCGATTTTCAATGTCATGTACAAGAGCTTCAACGCTCTTAATATCAGGCATCAGAAAACCGTAACGTCCGATCTTACAATGACAAAAATCATAATAATAGTAATAATAATAGTAATAATGTTAAGTGATAAAACAAATCATACTTTTTCAGATTTTAAGAAACTACACTGACTGTTGCACCTGACACAATTGTGGATGGCCCTACACAGTACACACATTGGAATTCTTTTCCTAATTGCCAAAAATATTCGTTAGAACATTATAAATACTGAACCGAGAAAGCAGAATCACTCGCAATTTTTTTAATGATTCGCCAAATCATAATCACAGCCTAATACAACAGAAACGTTCAGCAAAACGTACGAGTACGACAGACGATAATATCACAATGGTACACCAGCAGCAGCAGCAACACATCCTATAGGAAGGACATCTTCGGTACTTCATCTTCACCAACTAGTATTTATAATGTAAGGGTACGGTAATTAATCAGAAATTTACATAGTGCCATTACAAGAGAAACTTCGCAGATGCACTCCCTACCTGACAGCACAAGATACTACAACCAAACACAATGGTTTTCAAGTACATACAGAATAGAAGGAAACAATGGAAGTGTGTGTAAGTGTCAGAAAGTGCAAAAAGAAAGCACCTGCTCAAGTGCAACCATGCCATCTCGTATATCTTGTTTGGTCAAAACATACAGAGTAAAATCACATTACACCAAGAGTTGAACCCAAAATGTCATAGTCAAAGTGGATGACTTCCACACACGGTAAGCACTGAGCGTCCAAAACCTACATGCATTGATGCTAACTTCAAAAGAACAAATAAACAAAAGTTAAACAGAGACAACGGTTTCAGACTAAACAAGATTAACAGTGCGCACTTACTGTTATTTTCTTTAAATCAAGACATTTCTCATTCAAGATAATGAAGAAAATAACATATTGAGCATCTAGCAAATTAACCTTTATATTCAACACAGTCTACAGTAAGTAAAAGAACTCAAATTCGTGAGATAGTATTTCGAATCCTAAAACACAATCCTTCATCATACCTGTAGACCACACCAATCAAAAAATACACAAATACACTGTAAAACACCTATCTTAATTAATTATCAAAACAAGTTTCAAATGATTAAAATATCATAATTATTGTTACTGTAAATGCCATAACAAGTACCAATTTTTGCACCATAATATTCATTCCACAATTATTGCAAGTCTGAAAGTGAAAGTGTGAAGGACTGCAAAAAATACCCTACATCAATTTCAAATTATACAAGAGCTAATTCGGTACCCCGTCATTAGCGCGCCGACAAAAGCACGCTGACAAAAGTGCGCACGGTTCAAATGCGCGCCGACAGCGTGCGGCGTGGACCAAAGGCTGTACTTTCACTTCGCCTATCATAAATGAAAGCAATACCCACATAATTATACTTTTCACCTATATGTGGCCTATATTCAAAGCCATACCCACATAATTATACTTTTCACCTACGGTACATGTGGCCTATACTCAAAGCCTTTCATCACGGAAACAATTCAACTAACTATTCTGATGAAAGTTGTTTGTCCACAAATAAGAAATAAAATTAACAACTGCTTTGTAATATTAATTGCCGATTGATGAAACTTCAAAGGAAACCGAGAGATTCAAGGAGGTTTGCTACCTACTGGTTGCAAATTTGCCAGACAATTACACATGAGTTTGTTCGTGAGTTAAAATTTTTTTTTGTCTATGTATGTTAGTCTATATCTTGGTTGACTGCGTGCTTATGTTGGCGCGCATTTGTTCAGCGCGCTTTTGTCCTGCACGCTTTTGACGGGACACCGCTAATTCATGCTAGTCTGCATCAGATAGTTAGGCTTTGTGTAGTTCAATTCTTAACTCACAGTTTAACTCTGATTTAAACTTTTGTTTAAATGAACACAAAATTTTACAGCCGAGACATAGAACCACAGAGTCAAACAAAGCAGGAAACAGAGACACAAAGAAGATAGACAGCAACAGTCACAAACAATTATGGAGACAGATTAAAATCGATGCCGACGACGGCAAGTCTACCAACAAATTTGGCAGACGACAATCAATATGGAAAATGTTGCCAACAGGGAACCATGGCACGGGAACTTCAACATAGAACCAGTTCCAGTGTATATCACAGTTACCACATCTGGTTGCACTTGTTGCACCTTAGTAACGTATGGTGAATGTGACTTCATTGATGTCTTTTCCGTGAAGTCAAAGTCGGTATTTGTGACTATGATAACTCCACTGCCTGCTCCTCTGCTTCCGTCTCTTGAAACCGGTCCAGTTGGCTGCGTTTCTGGAAAAGGAAACACAAAATCAAACATAAGTCAGAAGTTTTTAATTTTAAGAATTATTTGCGCTGTTTAATTGCTCCTATTATTGCATTGATTTGGTGATTAGATTTCTTCAGTCTGTCTGAACATAGCATTTTTTTATGTCCTCCACGCTAACTTTCTTTCTTAGTATCAGGCTGCTCTCAGATGGTTCTAGGGTAAATTACCACATTTATCAGACTGGCAGATCTATGATTCTGCTGTGTGGCGACAGTGGCATGTATAACAAAGACCCATACACGTTGGCATAATTGCATTTGCACTATTGCACCCACATTGCACTGGCTGCAAATTGATCACAGAATCCCATTCAAAAATCGGTCTCACAGTTCATAAAGTACAAAGCAATTTAACTAACCGACCTTTCTGCTTCCCCTTACTCGCCCCCTTATTCAAATGAATTATTGCACTCGATCAGTGGATACTGTGATTTATGAATGCATCTAACAGTGCAAGTTAGGCTCTCAGACTTTCTCAACTGCTGCTTCGATTCTTTGGAACTCACTCCTTCCCCAGAGACTCAGGGGTGGGGGAACGGTCCCCTCAATGGATGTGGTGGGGGACGGCCCATGCATTTGTCCCCCCAGTCGGTAATCGGTAAGTGTTAGGTCATCATGTACTACCACTCCACGAAACACACGGTGAAAAAACACGGTGAACAACAAACGAGATGAGATGATGACTAAAAAAAGGTCATTAACTTTTTGGGGCAGAGAACATTAGGTTTTCCATCGCCATTTCGGACGAATGACTAAAAAAAGGTCGTCAGAAACTTTTGCCGGTAAAAAGATGGAAAATGTTCGTCGGCGTCTCAGCCATTCGTCTGCCCAAAATCTTCAGTCGCCTTTTTCGTCCCCCGCAAGTCTCCGCCCAAGTCTCCGCCCATGCCCTCCCCATATACCGTAATTTCATATCGATAAATTCTTTGATGTCTAGACTTGTGACTCGTCACTTGATTGATGCCCACTTCGATCCAGCGGGACTTATTACGGAAATATTAATGACTGTTGTAAAATTGTAATGTAATGTAAATGTAATGTAAGTGTAATATAATGCAATGATCTTCTGACGATCAATGGAAGTTATCGAAAGTTGTCCACATGTTTCAAAATAATTCTTTCAAAAATGTTCAAGTAATCTACCAGTCTGAAAGTTCTGCAAACTAAAAGTAAGAAGGAAAAAACCACATAAAAATGACTTATCGCATGTTTTATCATTTTTCTTGCAACTTTTATCTTGCAAAACTTTTAGACTGGTATTGCACTTATTACAAAGACATGACAACAGCGTAACTGGGACAATGTTTGGTACCTGCTGGTTCTGAGAAGCCGCCACTTGAACTTCCTGACTCAGTTTCACTGTCCTCATCCTCGTCATCATCACCACCTTCACTTCCATCTCCACTTGACACCTGCCCGTCTCCACTGTGGACTAAGAAGTCACGCGAACTTTCGTCGGACTGCATCGGTGGTGGCTTCGGAATCACTCGACTGTGTAAGATCTGAAAGAGAAGACCACGACAAAAGTCTAATCTCATTAGCCTATATAAACATAGAATCATTTTTTTGTAATTTCTGTCATTTTGTGCTCTCATCCTAAAACAAATCCAACAGTCAAGGATAAAGACATTCTATAGGTATTATAATTGTATTTGATAAACTGCTTTATGTACCTGATAGCGGTGTGTCTATCACTTTTTGTTACCATTAAACGAATATTATAATAATAATAACAGTGTCAGTTTAAAGATGGTAACTTACCCTCAATGGATGTAACCATGCAAAATGATCCTTTTATTTTCTGCATATAAAAACTGGTCTTACCTCTGTGAAATTCATCACAATTTTGTTTTTGCTTTATGCTTGCTGACTTTTTTACATGATTGGATGCTGACTCTGTTTGGCAGTCCAAATCACCATGAACATTTAATAATTATATCAAACTGTATGACTGTATTTCATCGTACACTATCATGAAAAGTTGTCCTCTAGAATACAAATATAGGAAAACTATTGCCAGCGGATGAAATATAAATTGCCTAGGTATAGTTATATACAACTGTTGCAGTAGATAATTATAAGTCACTTGAGTAAGCAGAAATAATATAAGGTAAGAAGGCAAAATACAGCTAATATGTAAATATAATATTATGCAAATGATCTTAATATGCTATGTGAATAGCTGTATCAAGTCACTCGTCAGTTTGCACAAGCATCGTTTTGATTGCAGAAGAAACTCTTCCTTTGGCATTCTGCACAAAGACGTTGAACATCCATAGTTTGAACTGCAGTTCACCAACAGTGAAATTTCAACTGAAATGATTTTGTGACACACTGGTCAATATAATATGATTCTACCTTTGTCATGTTGTCCAATTTCTCGGAAAGAGACAGAATTACGGACTGCTTTGAATCTGGAACCCTCATCTCGGGATTCTCAGCAGCCTGAGCTGAAAACTCCTGCACAGGTACCGGTTTAGTGTACCTAAAATGCAAACAAAAGAGTTATTAATTACGAATTAAAACATAAGATATTAAATAATTGCATCATAAGATATTTGACAGATCTAATACAGCAATGGCTTTATATGCTACAAAGAACGAGGAAAGAAGAATAGAAAGCGAATCAAGAGGATTAGGAAACGTCTCTCCATCTCTAAGCCTGCGTCTCCATCTCTAGAGCCTGCATGTCTTTGGGTGGAAGACCCTTTCGTGATGATAAATATCCTGCTGCTGACACTGAGTGTCATGCTCAGAGGGACATGTCCAATTTGCCGATGTTAAAATGCTGCTGAGGCTGCTTGACATGACACGAACTAGCAAGCAGGAACAAATGGCAATCTCTCTATCACCCAGTCGGTTTCTTTTACCTCTGTCAGTCAGTCTGTCTGTCCTTGTAGATCTATCTCTGAGCTGAAAACTCAGTGTATGCACACCTCTTTCTCTTTTCCACCTCTATCCCCTTTCTCTACCTCATCCATCCCTCTCACGCATTCTCACCCTCTCCCCCTCTCCCTCTTTCACCCTCTCCCTCCATCCGTCTGTCTGTCTCACTGTAGATGCTGTTTTCCATAGATTGAGTATTCGCATATTACGAATATTAAGATTTTCAAATATTCACGAATATTAACGAATATTAAAACTGCCAACGAATATTATATTCGTAAAATATTATGTTCTTTCAAGAAATTCTTAATTCTTATTTTGTTATTTATGAAAAATTAAAATGTTTAACTTTTACTGAATGAATTGTACAAAATTGAGTTAGCCTATGCATAGGCCTATATCAGTAAGTTGCAATAACTTCAATAGATTTATTGCTAAAAACTTCAAGGTCTCTGCTGGGTCTGGCCAATGTGGCCATGCAGCATTCATAATAATCACATTCGAGACTTAATGTTAGTCACTTTGTCTGACTTCTGACCATACTCCCCAACTGAATAGTTGGCAAGTAGCAGCAATAGTAGGCCTAGGTTAAATTAGAAATAAACTTTAACTGCCTATTATGGTAACTGCAAATTGATAAAGTAGTTTTATATCAGTGTGGCAGAATGAGTAAATATAAATGCCAACGCAGGAAATAATAGTGCCAGATTACAAGCAACAATTATCCCGAGCTCAGCATATTAAGCGCATTGCATATTTTAATTCAGCCTTGCCCTGGATGCGAATGAATGTCATGGAGACATACAGAAACTTAAACTGCTTTACCGGGTAACATTGCGGTTTCGAGGGTTCACTTTAATCCATTAACGAATATTTACGAATATTTACGAATATTAAAAAATCTTAATATTCACGAATATTTACGAATATTAAACCCAAAAGTCACGAATACTCAATCTGTGCTGTTTTCATTTCACACAAAACTCCAAACTAATTCCATTCTCCACCCAACCATGCCGAAAAGTGAAGATGACTTCTCCAATTCCATCCACAGTCAGTCGAGCTGCCAGTCCACATTAGCCAGCTGGGCATCATCCAAGTGTCGGCTTCATAGATTCCGTTAATTAAGGCAACAGAGAAGTTTACATAGCCTCTTTTCACTTTACATAGACTCTTTTCACAAGTATGCATGTGCGCCACTATGTATGTATACGCGCACAGATAGTTCGCCTCGTTTTTAAGGATCTTTCAAAGGGGCTAAAACATGGTTAACCGACACATCAAACGACTTGATAAACTAAACATGTTTCTTGAGCTGTCTGTGGTGCACACAACTTCGCATTGCAGTAGGATGCAAACGAAAGCAGTGGCTGTGGTCTCTGGATAATCTTGAGGCTATCATCATGCCAGAGCATGTGCAATAGACACTTATTTAGCACTACTACGACCTCCTTCGAACTACTCTTATTGGACAGACCCTCTGGCTGGACACAGTGCTCATCAATAAGCTGGTGCCTGCACTTGGCTTGCGAGTGGTGCTTTATAAAATTAAATT
The DNA here is from genome assembly GCA_949752735.1 of Lumbricus terrestris. Taxonomy (NCBI): domain Eukaryota; kingdom Metazoa; phylum Annelida; class Clitellata; order Crassiclitellata; family Lumbricidae; genus Lumbricus; species Lumbricus terrestris. The sequence goes on along the minus strand of OX457038.1, from coordinate 30,587,955 downwards.
TGGAAATTACGATTACGATATGATTAGGCATCAATATAGAGCAGTGGTTCCCAACCTTTTTGGACATTAGGGCCCCTTTTTCTAAGTTTGAGGACATGGGGGACACTTTTTCTTAGTCAAAGGACATTAGGGAGCCATAATGCTAAAAATTTAGTTAACTAAAAGCATATAAAATTGGTATAATTTAATCAAAATAGACTGTTTGATAATATTTATATAGACGTCAAAATAAAATAATTTTCAATAGAAAATACTCATGTGTTCTATCCTGTCCAAATTGTCAATTTTTTCATATATTTTTGTTTATTCTTTGGGATATGATGGCCATTTTTTAAGCCTGGTGGGCCACTTTTGGCCTGCGGGCCATGGGTTGGGAACCACTGATATAGAGCCACTTCATCAACCCTGTGGTTCAAAACCCTTCTATACTGTTCTTCAGTATATTAGGACAAAGTTAAAAATCTAGGAACAAGTGTCAATGGCAGGGAGAGAGAGCAGATTAGAGAGCTACACCTGCACTCCATGCCTGACAGTAAAATCAAGTTAATGCAATACAACAAGAGGCACTGAACACCTCCTGAGTTTCAGTCTTAATGGAGAGTAAACCGGGTGGAATAATTCACCTGGAGTGGAAAAAGAGACTGATAAAAGACTGAAGAAGTCTTTTAATGACTTCGAATTGCATCGGAAAAGGAGCAATCCCTTGGATTGCTCGAGGTGGAATCATGGATATGAAGTGTTGGCAACTTCACTTCTCATAGCGTCAACAAATGCGGGCAGGTGGCCAGCCCTCCCCTCCCTCCCTCACTGCCTGAGCATACAGCTGATAGTGTACGGTAAGTGTACCCATTACAGCTCGGTTGGCCAGAGGGCACAAGCGCAGCAGAAATCGAAAAAAGTGAGTAGAAACCTAGAAACAAATTTCTGACCTGGCAGAGATAAACGAACAAGCACACATACAAACATCTGATGCACATTTTTGCACAAGCACACATGCAAACACCCAATGCGCAAGCACACATACAAACACCCAATGCACAAGCACACAAACAAGCACCCAATGCACAAGCACACATACAAACACCCAATGCGCAAGCACACATACAAACGTGTCAAACACCCAATGCACAAGCACACATACAAGCATCCCATGCACAAGCACACATACAAACACTCAATGCACAAGCACACATACAAACACCCAATGCACAAGCACACATAGGCTACAAGCATCAAATGCACAAACTCAATACATACACCCAGTGTACAAACACACAAAAAACACCCAATTCACAAACTCAATACATACACCCAGTGCACAAACACACAATTCACAAACACACAGCATACAAACACACAAATATACATGAATGACAATCTCCCGAGTTCATTCTAGCCAATAAATTTCTTCTAAGATCAGTCCATAGTGCAACAATCATCATTCTGTTTCTACCTAGGTTATCTTGTTGTTACACTCATCATCCAAACAAAATAATGGTGTCTTATGTACAAATAATTCCTTCGTGGTTTTGCATGCTTTCTGTTCTTTAAACCGTTCTGTGCTTATTGCATGATTGACAATTTACTGCCTATGACTCCATTTCCATGAATGATCCCAAACACTGCAAAGCATTTTGCTCTTTGCGTAGGTTTGTTCTTATAAAATGTTTCTACCCTATTCTGGTTTTTTGCATGACTAACCCGCAGTCATGAGTCATGCAAATGAGCTCTTAGCCTAGAGTTCATGACCTTGGCGTCAGTCAAAACCTTTATGTAAAATTTCGTTACAATTGATGGCAAGCTTCACAATAAAATTCAAACATCATAGCGTGAGGAAAACGTCTACAAGTATTTATACATGTAGAGCAATTGTTCCTGCATTTTCACACATAGGCTCAAGTTCTTTTGAGATCGGGTAAACCGTAGGGGGTATTCAGATCAAGCACAAATGAAGTAACACAAATCAAACCAGCATTTATGACAAACTGGCATAAATGGTGACAGGCGTTCTTTCATACATCAAAACGCGTGTAGGACGGTAGACTATTGAGAACCATCGTTCCTCAGAGTGCAACTTAGCTCAGCTAACTGTACGGCTGACACCTATTTTTCTGCTCAGATGCAGGGCAATTATTCAACCATCTAACATCTGAATGTACATTTGATCTGCACCTCTATAGGGCTACGCTCACACGGTACTAACAGTGCCTGCAGACTTGTTTATGTGCCTGTCATTCACCTGTGATAAGCGTCTTCTTCTTCTTCATCATCATCATTTTACTTGACCACCCCTCCATTTATTCTCATTGTTATCATCAAGAAATCATTAAAATTACCACATTACTATACCCCCACAGAAATACGATGCATGCAAATGCAACATTGCTGTCTTTTGTAAAAGTGTTTAGAGCTAAAACCTTTTGATAGCAATAGTCACAATCAGAAAACATAATCTTCCACGAAACACAGTTCTACAGCTCAGTCAACTATTTTAAATCTATGCTAAAAACATACCTGCTGTCTAGGGCTTACCCCGCCTGATAGCAGCTTTGTAAGGTGTTTTTGTAAGAGAGTGGCCAAGTTACGATACCATACAAATTGACGTAATTATTATATTTTTATCAATTTTATGGCTGTTTGTGGGTAGAACTGTTCAAGTATTTCAAGCAGAAGATCCTGCTACCCTGGGCAGAAACACTGGGTGAGGATGCCACCACCACGAGACACGTAATAAACATACAAGTATCACACTCGATCGTTGTTGACTGAAATAAACGAACATTAGACAATTACGACCAAACTACCGACCATGTATTGCATAGGCTACCTTCCTGTCATAAAAAATCAGCCCTCCTAGTTTATTCATGCACCAGTTTGCAGACAATGTGAAGCAGCCGGGCTGCTCAGACAGGCCACAACCACCACCTTGTCATATTATATCAATTTAATAAGTTACACAGGTCTCTGAAAGGAATTACGTTGTGGGTTGTCTAGACAATTTATACAGGCCATTCAAGCAGTTGTTTGCAGTTGATCTGAATTTAATCAGCATGAGAAACGCAGCACCAGGAAAATTACACACACACGCACGCACATACGCACGCATGCACACGCACACACACGCACAGCTGTCTCTCATTATATTCTGGACAGCTATTCACCTTGTCTCTGTCACCTGCTTACTGACTGACTCTGCAACGCCACCGAGACAAAGTGGTTACCTCCTATAAGAACCTGAAGGCAATTTCCTTTTGTTATATCAATTACGTTAGCTGTCAGAGCAAGCTTACGGGTCCTCAAACAGTGGGGCAACACACACTCCGTCATGGTGAAAAACAAAGGAAAGCGCCTCTTCCTCCGGCAAGGCAAGCACTTGAAAGTGCCATCCAGTCTTAGGACCGTGGTTGCGTTCTGGAGAGCAGCCAGACTCAAACACGCAACCAAGCGAATAACAATAAGCAAGCGTAAATTAAAAAAAACCAATGCTCTTAATTGTTTTATCAAATGTCAAACGTATGATGCAGCTATCGATATTAACATGGCTTCAGTGTTTAAACCAAACTACAGTGTACAACCAGCAACAACTCAGTGCACTGCATCAGTGCACACGTGCATATGCTTGCAGTGTGTATCTAATCGCTTGTTGAACATCTTAAAGGCGCCGACACATCACAGTATCGCATATAATCAGCAGAAATCTCTCAAAGGTGCTGAAGTACATAATAGTATCATGTGCTTCAGCTTCTTGGAGAGCTAGAGATAAAAGTGAAACATGGACATTAAGTATGAGCAAGGTATGAGTCTAGCCACTCTAACATATTCAAAACTTAGATATCTCATCTCCAAATGAACCAGTCATTTAAACAGCTGCATTCCAATATCAGATAATTTTTTAATCACTACTTCACTTCTTTAAATCTTCACCTCAAGAGCTCTAAGATTGCCAGTAGAATGAACTACCATATCCTAATGGCTTACTTCTGGGTACATCTTACGATCTGAATTTAGTCCAACACTTTATGTCTTCTAACAGCACGAATGACCATGTGCAGTATCTTGTAATTGGATTTTTAAATGGTCAAATACCCCTCTAAACGACACATCCAGTCTTACCATAATGATCCAGTATTTTATTCTTAAGTTTCGAAAAACGACAGAAATGTTTCCTCTACCAATCAGGTCATCTTACATACTGCCTATTTTGCTCTTGACCTGCCTCGTGACCTGCCGAAAAGTCTTTGGAATTATTGACATCATCTTTACATTTAATTTCTTCTACCTGCTGAATAACTCTCATGACCTTGCTGCCAATCAGTATAAAGCACTCCCTATTTAACATCTTTGTCCACACAATACAATCCTTGCATTTCAAACACTTGCAACCATTTAGCAGATGATATTTTTCAACATCTGCGATTCACAATCCCAAATTTACTAGCGATGGTATGGTTAGTGAATCACGCTGAACTAGATCACTACGTATTTTTCGAAACATTCAACCTGACTGACTTTTCAGTACGTTACCCACTTCACGCATTCTTCTGTCAAGTCTTAAAAGCATTTTGGATGATCAACTTAAAATTCAGTCACGGTTTTTATCTCAATATCTTTTCTGCAAACAGACGATCACTGTCTTCACCATCTCTCAATGTTTTCATTGACCTAAAACCGCAGCTTATTTACTAGTGTTAAAAACATTACCATCAGTCTAAAGTGCACTTGAGAAGATCTCAGAAGGCACTACACAGGCATCCAGATATGCATATACAATCACACATGCATTCATAACATCAGAGCAACATTAAGAGTCGTTGCAAGGTAGGTGTTGGACGGTTGAACCTTCTGCTCATTTTGTGATAAGCGTAAAATGCTCTTCAATTGAGTTCTAAAATCTGCAGAAATGCAGAACCACTTGACACTTCCAATGAAATGACAGAAAACATACGTACATATTGTTCTATTGTTCCATTGTTCTATTGTGGGGCACCGTGGTGTAGTTTCGGCACCTTTGAGCCGGAAGGTTGCAGGTTCGAATCCACCTCAAGCCATCACGTAAGGACCCTGAGCAAGCCCTTCACTTGCAATTGCTCATGCGATTCGGCATGAAACTCTGTTTCAGTGTCCGCGTTGTAGTCGGGAGCGCCTCTGAGTAGATTTATATCCTGAAGGGCACTATAAAAAAACAAGTGCTCATACATTCTGTTGTTGGTTTCATAAATTCTGCTTAACCCTTTACCCGTTCATTTTTAAATTTTAAGCCCGTTTTCAGCGGATATTCTCGGGGTAAACGGGTAAAGGATTAAAAGTGAACGTTGCTGGTCTTACATTCCGAGCGACGTTCCGTTCCAACAGCTGTCGTAGTTTCCAGCCGACAGTTTCTCGGAGCTGCAGACGGTGTCCGGAAGCTTCTCGTAGAATCCTCTGCTGTCCGCCAGATTCTTCACAAACATCTCGATCTTTCGGTGGAGCTTGACCTCTGAAGAGCGGGTCGTCGGCTGACCGTGAGCGCGGTGACTGCCGTTCGAAGGCTGATGCGGTGCGGTCGTGTTGGAAGAGACTCGCACCAGCGAACCACATCTGGGAACAACCTTCAGCAGAAGAGAAATAGTTGTTGAATTGACTAAAAAAGTTAAAAATCCCTTAACCATGCTGTGTAGATTCATCCGCTTTGATCCTAACATATTTATGTACTCCATGAGTTATGGAGTCTCCAGCTGGTTTGACAAACCCAACTCAGCTGAGACTCAGTGTAAGCTTGTCCTTACAAATCCATAATGGAATACATCAAACAGACTTAAAATGTATTAAGCGTTTAGTTGCTATATAAACTTAACTGTGACTGTGAGTTTGAGGGATTAGGTTAGCCACAGGACAACTGTGTTTGAAGTGTGAGGATTCCTGAGGACAGATATACAGAAGGCATTTTAAGTAGGCTGTGTGCTGTCAAAAATTCTGATTGACCCTTTTTAGCCACAGAGATTTGGTCAAGACTGTGTTAACCCCTTATTGCTTATCATGTTTTTTGTGGCTAGACATAACACCTTCCATCTTGGCTAAATGACTTCCATTCCCATTTTCTTACCCGAAGAAATGAAGCAGAAACTGTTTTTCACTTTAAGGTCAATAGTGGAAGTAGCATCTCTTCTCTTCTTTCAATTGGGGGCCATGTTCTCGTTACCTATAGGCACCAAAACCTATGGTTGCACCTGGTCACAATATTACAACTGCCTTCTGTGAAAAATAGTGGCATATGATAGTCTAGTACTCTAGTACAACTGTAGTAACCCATAATTATCACTCAAGATATAAAAATAAAAGCACATTGATAAGTGAAATTCCTTTCTTCAGCTGACTTTTTTTAGCAGCGTGCAGTTCTACACAAAAAAGAACAATTCTCCATGAATTTCTGCAGCTGCAAAAGCATTTTCTGCAGTTAGAAATAGTTTAAAAAAATGCTCAGGTGTCATTTGAATTGGAACAATTTAGCATGGAGGGTAGGAAGGAAGAGAGGGGGTTGTGCAGTCCTAAAAAAAATTCTAAGCATAAGCCATGCAACTGGCAGAGCTTAACGTATGCTATGCAATCCTCTTCATTATGCCATCATGTAGGGCCTATATAGAGAGAGACTAAACAGCAACCAATGGTGTAGAACACGCTATATGTAAGTACAGCAGTTAACCCGCTAGCATTGTTTAGGCAGGAAGTGCATTTCGATATGTAACAATCAGAACCTCACCGTAATGCACTTAGACCGTTCTAAAGGGGTCTAGTCTCTGCGCTATAGGTGACATTGCACGATCGTTCATATTTTATTACGCACGTCTTTTTCAACAATAGTTCCCAGCCGCAATACCATACGCAGAAAAATATGCACAACAGACCTGTCGCTAATTTAGTCATGGATACGAGAGGCATAAATGCTCAATTTTGCCATTAATGCTCCATTACCTTCTGACAATCACGCTTTCCATTGGACTACAAGAGTTAATTAAAGACAGTGATATTACTATACAGTCGCCATTTTGCAGTTGGAAGCTTACAAAGCACACAGTCTTGGAGGGAATCCTGACAAAAACTAGCCAAATTGATTTGTTGGCATAGAGTTTATTATTTTATATCTTTTTGTCTAATATGATCATTATAAACAGTAAATAAATCTTGCATGATGAAACAAAAAAATACCTGGGTTAAGTATTATTTAGGTCTATTATATTAGTCTACACAACTGTTCAAGAATACATCTGAGCCAAAATCCCGAGGCAGAAGAATTCTTCCACCATCCCATAAGTACTTTTATGATAAAAACCCAGCAACCCTTATTTTGAGAGGCATCCAGTGTGAAAAATGTGGAAAATAACTGGGGGTTGGACTATGATTCATTTGGAATTGGAGTGTGAAAAACAGACTTTACTATGGGGCTCTAAGAAAGACTGGTGTTTGAAACCCCAACCCTCTGGCAATTCTCACCCTGGAGGCATCACTGAACCAATGATTGCTATTAGGATAAAAAATCTCAGATGCGCTGTTTAAAAACAGACGATCTTCCACTGGGTCAACTCGGTGCTCATTAGCGATGAACCTTTTCCAAACAGAATATTTGCCATGTAAACACGGTAAAACTGCAGTCACACTGAAGATGATCTGCCGTCACACATGGCAAAATCTCGTATAATAACAAAGGACCAGCTGCCAGGATCCAAAATCTTATTAGAAGGATCAAGTTCAAATCGAAGCCAGGCTTAGAGCAGCAGCAGCAGCAGCAGCAGCAGCAGCAGCAGAAGTACAAACAGAGAGCTGACTGGAGGAGGAGAGTTTGCCGAACAGTGACGACCCACAGTAAGAACTGTTTGACCAACAAAAATTTAATGACACCTTGGTGTCTGTACATGACCAACTGAGGGCCCTTCCAATGTCAACTGACTTATAATAATCGAAAGAACCAAGTTCTGTGGGTGGGGAGGAGGGCTGTGCTGGGTAAACGTCTGTCATTTGTCACTAAGCAAACACTTGCTGTTTAATGGGTAAAGCCAAATAAGAAACAAAACAAACTCCGGTCCACAGTACAGTGCTAAATTATAACAAATTATAATAATCGGTTAACTTAGCTTTGCTACAAGGATAATAAAGTAATTACATATCCCGTGTGGAAACAAATTGTTATATAAGTATCATAATTATAATTAATTACAATTCTAAATATATCGGTAATGATGCTTAGTTGCAGTTATTGCTTTTTTACTGACCATTTATCCATTTATATATATGATAAGCACACACTCACAGTCTCACACACACGCACTCAACCAAGTGGGCAGCCAGGTAGATTGATCACACAATATTGGTTCTCCCTGTCTGTATATCTATCTGTCTGTCTCTCTCTGCTCTGCCATCTAGCACATAAGCCAGCAAAAATGAATTGTAGAACTCACAAAATATAAAAAGTGGTTGTATACAAATAAAAAGTTTGATCTGATAGTTCGCATATTTTGTGAGGGTCTGTTGAACTTCATAAAATTACGAGCAAGATCACTTATTTCTAAGTGCTATACTTCAAAGTCGAATACCGAGGAGCACCAGCTTACTCATGAGTGCTGCATCAAGTCAGAGGGGTTATTCATTGATACCAAGCGCAGAACAAAAGCTACTACCAGTGGATGAAAGAGTGAAGGATACGCAGACTGTTCGTTATGAATCGTTGCACTACGGATGAGAACATTTGGAAGGTGGCTGAGTGGATGAACTACTCTCGGATTTCCTGAAAGATGGGACTCCTTAGTTTTGAATGAAGGAGCAGATAAATGAGAAATTGGAACAGATGAAGGTGACTGAGCAATGGGATTGAAGCAGGAATGGCAGGTTGCAGATCTATCGCTCCAGAATCAAGGAGCAGCATGATACATGGATCAGCCGGAGAACTTAAGACGAATAGCAACTGGGATGGAGAAGAGTGAAGTAGGAGGACAGTCGGGTAGGGTGGAGGTGATTGAAGGGTAAACTGGAAGAGGGTGGAATTTGCAAAGAATTGAGAGTAGAATTTGCAAAGAGTTGGGAGTAGAATTTGCAAAGAGTTGGGAGTAGAATTTGCAAAGAGTTGTGAGTAGAATTTGCAAAGAGTTGTGAGTAGAATTTGCAAAGAGTTGTGAGTAGAATTTGCAAAGAGTTGTGAGTAGAATTTGCAAAGAGTTGGGAGTAGAATTTGCAAAGAGTTGGGAGTAGAATTTGCAAAGAGTTGGGAGTAGAATTTGCAAAGAGTTGGGAGTAGAAATTGCAAAGAGTGGGGAGTGTTGCAGAAACTTTTAAATGAATATGTGATGAATTTAAGGAAGACGGAGGGAGAGAGAATGTAACACTTTGATTTACACAATATAGTCTTTGACAGACAGACAGACAGACAGACAGACAGACAGACAGGCAGGCAGGCAGGCAGGTAGGGAGTCAGACAGACAGACAGACAGACATCTAGACAAACAGAGTAATACACTATAGTTGCATGTACTAAGGAAGCCAAAATTCTATAATTGAAGCCATACAGAGATCAATGATTAATTGGGTGGGGATAGACAGGCAACCTTTGCAGATCCAATATTATCTTAATTGAGAATTTTTATGCATAAAATTGGCAGCTATCAATTTGGTTAAAATTGGTTCTTATCCACTGTGGTACCAAACAGCAGGACGTAAGACTGCTATAAATACACAAAATTAGTCTCTCTCCAATATCAATAAAAGACCATTACATGGCAGACACTGAAAGATAATTTTTATCATAGACAAAGTGATTTATCTCAGACACAGGATTTGCAATGTTATTGGACCATACTGTATTGCAATAAAATTAAATACACTGGTAACAATAATACATTCACACTTAATTTAATAAGTAATCAGTGCTTTTTCAGATTGAACTGTCTGGAACCTTATTTCAGCTATTGAAAATAACTTAATTGATTCAAATTTTTAATAAATCTAACTTAAGTGCCTTCAGTGTTGATGGTAAAAAATATATAATATTATATATATATATATATATATATATATATATATATATATATATATATATATATATATATATATATATATATATATATATATATATATCAGCATAAAAATACTTAAATACTTTCCATTGATGCATTGTACATCAGATTTAATTTGACATCGTTAAAATAAATGTAAATTTTCTGCTCAATCTAGAAAAAAGCATTGTTATTAATAATTAATAGTAACAATAATAATAGCACCAATGGTACACATAATATTTAAAATATCTTAAATGATCATTAATGCATTAGTTAGAATAAATAAATAAATGATAGTAATAATATTAATAACAACAGCAACAATGTCTGCCTCCTGTGGCTCTTGCAGAATCATTTTTTATTACACTCAAAACTGTGCGTTTTGCCGTACTACAGCCAGGAGCACTTCCAAGTAGCCTCTTGAGGGAGCTCTAAATAAATTTTAGAATGGAATAGAATGATAATAATAATAACAATAATGATAATGATGATAATAGTAGTAGTAATAATAACAATAACAATAATAATAACAACAATATCAACAAAAACAACCAACGATTTAAATAAATAACAATTCTGAATACCGCTGACCTGCGAATGGTATTTCTGCGTGTTCGCGACCGTGAGCATGATGCTGTCGGAGATTCTGGAATGGAAGAGCGTCATGACGTCCTGGAGATCGAACGAGCCACGCATGCTGAGCACCAGCTTCTCCACGGCATCCACGAACAGGTTCCAGTGCGCGTTCAGCTCGACGACTTGCGCCAGACATCCGTGAGCGACGTTCATACAAAAATTGCGACATGGTCGAACATCCAAATGGCCGTCACAGTACGAGCAGTAGAGCAGACGAGCGATTCCACGTGAGCACTGATGCTCAAAGTGCAAGTGATCGGTCGTATTGATGACTTCGATGGCTAGCTCGAAGGCATCGAGCAGCGATCGAGCGACACCGAGCGATCGGATAAGATCCTGGTTGAGTTGCTGGATCGCTTCGGAGAACGGAGCCGGGGTTAGATCTTTCCGCGCGCTCTTCAGGCACGACCTCTGGTCGTCCGGAACGAGGCTTCCATCGGATTCGTTGATCGTGTAGATGTAGACGGTGGAGAAGAGCGAGTCGAAGAACGCGGCCACGCTCGTCCGGATGTCGTCGGCGTTGTGCTGCATGAAGCTGCGGAGGTCGTCGAAAAGTTTGCCGACCAGAACGTCGATTTCGTCGGATGGAATTTTGTACGTCAGCGACAGCAGTAATCGCGTGTCGTTGTTGGATACGGCTGAGAGCAGCTTCAGGAATTCATCTGGCAGGAAACAAGAAATTCAAAACAGTTTTAACCAATATCTGTCTGCATTTCTTCTGACTTTACCCATCATCATCATCGGAAGTACCAGCACCATCATCATCATCATCATCATCATAATAATATTGTAATAATGATAATCTTCTTCTTCCTGTAAATGCCACAATCACAGACTTCATCAGCACCATTATCATTAACGCCAGCACTATGTAATATGTATATATCTTCATTTATTATCATTCGGAATGACAAACCTCAACCTGTCATATTGGGAAAAAATACAAGCAGACAAAGTTAACAATAGGAGGGTCTGAAGGAACAGTGTTAAGGTATACCAATTTCTACAGCACTAGTACTAGTATAGTATTGCCTCTAGTAGTTTACAAGCTTAGCAAACACTTATGTCATTGCCAACTCCTCAGTGACACTGCATTAACATGTGAAATGCATTAGCATTTGGTACAGAGACATGATGTGTAGTACTACATGTTGCTCACTAACTTTAATACTCATATAGAATCTACAGAAATTCCAAGGTGTTTAAAAGATGCATCACCAAACAAGTCAATGCCACCCGAAACAGATTAACAAAAGCCTTAGTTACATTGATATATCATACTAAAATTTATTAACATTAATACAGCAGCACATGGAAGGCGTCTATGTTCTGACAGCGTAGTTGAATAGCCAGCAGAAATGAATTCATTCATTCATTCATTTGGAAAATTTGCATAGCGCCCCTTCAAGAAGTCTACTCAGAGGCTCTCCCAGCCATGGCGTGGCTGGGCTGAGATAGAGTCAATTGCAGCAAGGACAAACTTCAACTGGGTTGACAAACCTACTCACCAAGGATGGCTGAGAAACGAATTTAAGCTTAACAGCTTTGTACCAACCATCAATTCTATGATGTGTCTTAGGAGAGAAAATGCATGTGTTATTCTGGCAAACCAGCAAATCCACATACACATACACACACACACACACACACACACACACACACACACACACACACACATCCACACACACCCACATACACACACACACACACACACACACATCCACACACACCCACATACACACAACCACACACATACACAAACGGTTCACTCAGAAAAAGCATAAAGACTGAGAGGCCAATTATTCTGGAAGCTCATGAAGCAAGATTTGGCAACTTAATCTGTTTGGTTTTTAAAAATTTATTTGTGTCAATCTAGAAAAACTTTGAGCAAGAGATTTAACAATTGTCATGGCATAGCACAGGTAAAAATGACCCTGCATTATGTATTTTTCAACCAAAAGCATTGTTCTGGAATGGTTACCCGGTAGACCTTGCTGATGGCTTTGTTTGTGGAAAAGAGCCATCAAAACGCAACTGCATTGAAACATTTGGCGTTCGTAGATAGTGAAAGCTGGTAGAGAAAGATAATTTTTGCATTGTCTCCAGTTACCTCGGCAAGACAATGCCCAGGTCGATGAAAGATTTATTAAGTCAATGGTTTTGAAGGCCACGGCCACAAACCAGTATATATGGGTAGAACAGCAGTTTACAGACAGTTTGGCAGTTTTCTATTGGGCTACCATTTCAGCACGAGCAGCAGTTCTGGCACAAAAAAGACTCTGCCAACGACGGTGTCAATAACAATGCTGTCCCAAGTGAAACATTTTTCACTCTCCTATGGAATAATAGTAACAACGTAGTGACATCTTTCATTGGACCGCTGCAAGACCCGGCTGGTCGTTTAATTGCGGGGGTGGGGGGAGGGGAACCGGCCTCGACGAGACCACACCAGATGATGTCATTCATCAAGGCACGTCTTGTTGCTTTCCAGCCAAGTCATCCCAGGTGACATGAAAGACCGTGCAAACAACTGCTGTGATCAATGTGCCGTAGGAGCAGCATTCATGTCTGGTGCACAGAAATCAGCCTTGAGGCACGGGCCACTTCCCATCCGGATGGCCTCAGTCTTGGGCAACTCCAGAACTTCCACACCTGAATGCTGTGATGTAACTGCTAATATTATATCTAGTTTGATATGCTATACAGGCCATTATAGCTTCAATCCCAGGCGGAAGGTTTGTGAGAGAGAGGGATCTTTGCAAGACAGAAGTATCCGATTCCACTGACCACTGTTCAAGTGCCAGGACCAGGATCCTGGGGCTTATCATAATATGAGGCAGGATGAATACAGGCCAGCAATGATGCAGTACCTGTAGTTGAAACCAGAAAGGGGTAATGCCATAGGTACAACCTTAAAATGACAAAACCCTTCTTCTAGATGAGCAGGGTAGCTTGAAGTTGAAGCTAGCTGCAGGGTAGCTTGAAGCCAGCTGCAGGGTAGTTGAAGCCAGCTGCAATCGGTAGGACCAACAGTGAGGATATTTATGAAGTCTCTCTGTGCTTTATCTTACCAAATACTAAACGCTTCATTCTCTACTAAATAAAGTCAGAATGAGAATGGAGTGTCTGCTATATGGATACAAAGCCACTTGACTTAGTAGGTTGACTTTGCATTATGAAGCACTTCAGATGATTGACAGCGATAGCCAAAGAAGTAACCTCGCTGCGGGCGATAGATGTATATTCGCATAAAAAGGGGCGTTCAAATGAGCTCACAATGGCTATCGATAGACCACGCACGTATCCAAACTCTGTGTGACTTTGCAATCAAACTGTGACACTGCATGACAACAATTTTTTGTGCTTGTCAATGTGCTGTGCAACGTTTCAACTTTCTGATTGCCCAGAACAACTTTTTTAACGCAGTGACTACCGAAAGGCACAATCACATATCATGACTGTAAATGGTAAAAGGACGCACTGTAAAATAGGAAATTGTTTTTAATGGCTCTCCCGCCAGTGGCTTATGCTCAACACCATCTACGCCAATCCCCAATAAATTTTACCCATTGTCAGTTTCAAACAATATTAATTTCAGAGCACATCGTTAAGTAGTTAATTCTCAACGCCGTACCTGTGTTCCTCATGCCCAATTTTTCACGTTGATTACCAGATTTTAATTTCCATGAGCAATTTCCAATTAATTTATCTTAAGTGGTTATTTCTCTGTTTCTAAATCCTAAATACATAAATTAAAAATATTAACATATGATCAACGTTTCTACTCCTTGTAGCATAACTCTGTTTCTTTGATAGGAGCAGATTTTAAAAGGGCATAATGAACATAAGCCGAGCGTAAGAATTGCTGGGGGTTGGGATTAAGCCCCTAGTCTTTCTTAGGACCAACCCCACGAGTTCAGTCTTCTTTTCACACCCAAACTCAAAGTGGATCAAAGTCTGACCCGCTCAGTTACCGTATTTTTCTATAGTAATCATACTGCATACACTCCATTTTTCTTACTCCAAATGGTTTTCTTACTCCAAATGGTTTTCTTACTCCAAATGGTGCATTGATATTTTTACAAATCGATTTACTAGCCTATCTATTTACTACTAACGACTTTGAGCCAACTACTGATTGGTTCACACTAATTTCAAATTATGGATTTGCCACCCATGTTTACATATTATGTCAATTGTCCATTGTCCAACCAAACAATATATTTAGAACATTTACACAGAAGCGTGTAATTGTATAGGAAACTAAAACCGACAATGTAATGGAAGGACAGAGATTCATTCAATTCTGATGACCTGTGCATTCACGAAAGTTGGACTGTGACGACAATAAATCCAAAACAACGGATACAAACAACTTAGACAACTAATGTCAGCAGGCAGGGTTTAAAGTGTGCCTGGACGGTCATGGACGGCGTCCATGCACTTGCTTAAAATCTGAACGCCGTCCAGCCACTTATTGGCGAGCACAGACTAGAAAGGTAAGGGGCATCCAGGCACTTCTTTTGGAGAGGTAAGGGTGTCCAAGCACTAATATTTCCACACTTTAGGCACTGCCAGCAGGTCAAGGGTCAATGTCACGGTCTGGATGAGAAAATCCGTTGATCCGCAGTCTGGATGCGGCAGACGGTTAATTGAAATGTACCTGAATCACCTGAAGCAAGAGCAGCAGCAGCAGCAGCTGATGATGATGATGATGCCTAGAGTGTGATGGAAGAAGAACCACACAGGATGCTGCTGAAAGATGCTGGAAGACAACGCAGCAGCAGCCGTTGCATCATCTTTCTCGGATGGACAGAATGTAGGTGAGTAAGATCGTTGACCTCTGCTTCGTTACTCAGAGTTTAATGCGCAACATGACTCAGTATGGTGAATGTTTTACTCAGACACATGCTTATACGCTACACATAATATAAGAAGAAGAAGAAGAGCGAGAGCAGTCCCTTGGGCTGGCCCTCATGCAGGTAGCCAGCAACCATCCATGAAATCAAGATTGAATCAACTTTTAAGGAACAATTGAAGCTGCACTTGCTCTCGAGCTCATTTAATTTACTCTGACAGTTGACAATATATACGTGTAAGGCATCCTAGAAGTGGTTTGCTAATGAGGATGCTATATATAAATTGTCTGAATTACAATTACAATTACAAGCCATGGTATGAAGTGTTAACGACTTCATTTTCTTAGCCTCAGCATATAAGAGATTGGGTGGCCAGTCCTCTCCCTCACCGTCTCATCTGCCCACGAACAGCGTACAATCAATGTAGGTACTCATTACATCTGAGTTTACTAGAGCACAGAAATCTCAACCCAAAACTTCTGTCCTGGCAGAGATTTAAAACCCTGCCACCTCTTGATTGACCCTCCAGAATGCTAACCACACGATTGGATTATACATAAAACACACAGAAACACGCATGCACGCACACACACACACACTAGTGTGGTTCACAGATACATGGTAAAAAATAAAGTTCAAGCTAAAAACCAGGGCGCCCTCCCAGTTTGTTAGACCTATCAATAGTATTATTGAGACAAAATTTCAGCTTCCTATTCCAACTGGAAGGCGGTGCTCAACGACTGTCTTACTTTGCATGGGCCAATGAAAAGACGTTAATTGTAGAAATAAATGTGTTGAACATATATTCAAATACAATTGTGCTTTACTTCAAGATAGATCATACATTACTGTAACATGACAATTATGTGTGACACTTAAGCAATTGGTGAGCTTGAAATATAAAATTTCAGTAGGTTTTAAATATGGAAAATGTCAAAAAATGTCAAAAACATCGTTCAATCGACGAATGTCTATGGTTCTCGTTTTATGACTCCAAACATACGATGACGTCTACACTGTTGAATGCTTTGCAAGCACAGTGTCAACAGCATATTTCTTTGTTGATTGAGTGGGGATAGCTTTCCTATTTGACTCAACCACTTGGAGAAAATACTGCTTTCTTCGTCATCAGTGATGAGTCAGTTTAATTCCTTGAACAACTTCACACTTCTCTCAGCCATGTCGTTTACCACTTTCTATTGCCGACTTCAGCCCTACCCTGCTGATAATCATCATCGTCAGGCTATTGCACTGGTGTAAGTATAAAAAGGAATCACCAGATTTCAGGCGTGGCAGTAGTGTCAGTGTTCACTGGGTTGCGAACTCGCCCAGGCAATCCTGGATGGATTCTGTATCGCAGCACTACCGTCAACATCCTTTTACTAGGATTTGCAGTCATTCTGTAAAAATCTTCACCTCATCTGTACCATATCAGGCAGATGGCAGCATAACAGTGTCAGACATTCAGCCTCATCTGAAAGGCAATAAGTATTGATAATTTTCTAGAACATTCATGGCAGCAACGTTGAGCTCCTACCAATAATAGTCACCTGAATCAAAAGTCCTATATCAATCAAAATTGACAGATCTTGTCCTGGAGTTTCAGCAGCAAGAGGATGCCTTTGAGTGAAGGAGGGCACCCAATCACACAAAAGGATGAATCTGAGTTTTTCTTTTCCCTTAGAATCAGCGGTTCCCAACCCGTGGCCCGCGGGCCAAAAGTGGCCCGCCGGGCCTACAAAAATGGCCCGCAGCACCTCAATGAATTAAGAAAAATATATGTAAAAATTGTCAATTTGGACATGATAGAATATATAATTCTTTTCTATTACAATTTATTTTACATGGACTTTAATAAATCGCATCAAGCATTCTATTTTGATTCAATTATAACAATTTTATACGCCTTTAGTTAAATAAATTTTAGCCTTAATGTTTTTTAAGTAAGAAAAAGTGGCCCTCGTGTCCTCCAACATAGAAAAAGTGGCCCGACAGTCAAAAAAGGTTGGGAACCACTGCGTTAGATTGAATACTTCACGTTGATTGTTAAATTGTTATAATTATTTTGATGGCTTGCAGTAACCTGGCCATTCAACGTGCATGGTAAATTGGGCTCTCCAGTTTTGTATTGAGGGCTGACTTCCAAGGACAACCATTGACACCTCAATGACTTCTTGGTAGTCGCCTCTGAAATTGACTTCAATTTCAGAAGTCTACTTGATAAAACTGATCACTCTCTCATGGGAGGTTTCAGTAGCGGATACGACTTCCAGTACTCACAGCTTTAAATCTCTTTAAGATTGGATTCTATTTTGGCTTAGATGGACAACAACACAAGATGAAGATTTTGGCTTAAATCAACTCCATCACAATGACGACAGCAGGCCAACCACAGGAACATTTTACATATCCTGTTTTCCCGAAAAACGTACACTCCATTAAAACGTCCGGTGTTGTGTCAAATATCAAGTCTTAGCCATTATCAGCGAGTCTCAATAACTTCAGAAGATGATGAATGACCTTGGATTTAAATTATATCTTGTCATAGAGGGACATTTGGGCATACCAAAGAGTTTAGCGACACCATCACCTGAAACTAGCACTCACAGGTGGTCAACATTTCCAGTGTGCTGCAAGTGGTTAATTTGGTACAAATTCAGATCTTACAGCTTCAGCATGATCCAGCTTGGCTTCATATGAATGGTTTTCCGTGAAAATGGCAGGACAAAAGGATCGCACATAAGCGCTGCAGTAATTGTGACCAACAATCTCAATGCTTCATGATCAGATCACCAGGGGTGTTATTGCTATCAAAATGCAATTGTCACTTGATGGCTAAACAGCTGTCAAGTAGCTAGCACTGACTGTAATAAGTATGATAGTGCAACAGAATCTATTTCAAGCTCATCTACATGACAAGGGTTGAGTTTTTTGATCAAGCTAAAAGGCATCAAGATTTCTTGCTAATACAACTACATGGTAATATTTCGATGTCGTTGAGCACCGCCTTCCAGTTGGACTGGTAAGCTGAAATTTGGTCTCAATAATACTATTGACAGGTCTAACAAACTGAGAGGGCGCCTTGGTGTCTAGCTTGAATTTTAATTTTTTGGACCACCCTAACACACACACACATATATATATATATATTATACATATGCATGCTTATTTGTGTAATATCTGTGCAGAACTGTATTGTGCATAAACAAAAATGTGTTCATTTATATATATATATAACATATTATATACAAGTACATCATATACATATATATACATATATATATATATAATATTACACACTGTTGTTTTGATTTCCTATGGACATGATGTGCGATGGGTTTCGATCAACATTTCACATCTTCCAAAATATTATCGTCTTATGAAACTCCGACAGTCCTTGCTTTTCAGGGTACTGCAGGAGCATTCACACCCCTGGAAAATTCTAGCCGGATAAAGGACGGAATTTAGAGCAGTCATGATCCGTGAAGGTCACCTGGTCATAAAATCCTTCAGCAACGGAAGTCGAGTGATAAGGTCTTCCTGGAGTAAATGTGACAATTTATGGAAGTGGGTGATTGAGGAAGAGCAAAGTGTCATGTGTCTGAGCCCCAATCCAGTGCCCTATAGCTTTGTTATCATCATCTGTTTACCCCAGTTCAATAGCCCCAGCAGATAAGCACGCTCATATATCGGATGTCTTCATAACTCTGCTCTGACGTTAATTGTTACTATTTTCTGTAGAATGAAGAATATAATTTTTCACTTAGGACTTAGGCAAACAGATTTAGCGTACAGGCACGGACCTATAAGCATACACGGATACAAACGTAAACACGGCCTAAAGAAATTAAGGCGCACAACGCGAATATTTATCGTGCAGTCATGCCCTTGTTAAAAACAATGCTCTTGACATAGTTATTCTTTTGACATGACCATCCGGTGAGGAGCAGAAGTGGCTGCCTCTCCCCACCCCACTCCCCCCTCGGTTGAGAAGATCCACAAAGCCGAGGCTCTCGACATGCCACTTTGTTAGCAGTTTAACGTTCCAGCCATTCAGCCAGAACAAACAAGACATGGTGGCGGCAGATGCAAGGCAGAACCGATTTTGAATGACAACCACCTCACTGTCATCATCTTCATCATCATCATCGTCGTCGTCATCATCATCATCGTCATAATCATCGTCATCGCCAACATCATCATCCATCGTCATATCATATCATCATCATCATCATCGTCATCGTCATCCGTCGTTGTCATCATCATATCATCATCATCGTCGTAGTCGTCATCATCATCATCATCAGCGTCATCCATCGTCGTCATCATCATCACCATTGTTGTCGTCGTCGTCATCATCATCATCGTCGTCGTCATCAACGTCATCATTATCATCATCATCATCATCATCATCATCATCATCATCATCAATTCATCATCATCATCATCATCATAGTCATCATCATCATCATCAATTCATCATCGTCGTCATCGTCATCATCATCATCATCAATTCATCATCATCATCATCATCATCAATTCATCATCATCGTCATCATCATCATCATCAATTCATCATCGTCGTCATCATCATCATCATCATCATCAATTCATCATCATCATCATCATCATCATCATCATCAATTCATCATCATCGTCATCATCATCATCATCAATTCATCATCATCATCATCATCATCATCATCATCATCATCATCATCATCATCATCATCATCATCATCGTCTGTGGGCAGCGGCATCACTACCAAGCACTTCTGAATAGTTTTATGGGATGTCATAATGTAAATGCTCCTTGATTATAAATACATGCATGCACACTTGACACATGATTGTATATAAACACACATGGTATAAATTATATGCATTATGCACATAACAAACAAGTGAGCACTCATATTAGAAATTACCTACCTACATAGCAGACTTCATACCCACTACCATACACACACATATTTACAACCAAGCACACAAGACTTCAACTTGTGGAGGCAGTCAGTCTAGTGAAGACTATTAAAAATGCATAGAATCCAAAACAAACTTGAAGAATAATGACAAACCATAAACAAGACAAAAAGCTTTTCTGCCTTTAAAAACAGTTAAAACTGCACTTCATGTCGAACTCTAGCACTGAATGCTGACTGTTGACAGTGTGGGTAATGCATCCTATAGAAGTAACTTGCTACCAACTGTAGCGGTAGAATGCTATTCTTATCAAACAAACCTATTAAATGATGCATTGTATAAGTATTAAATAGGTAAGAATTAAGCTAGACAATATGTGGCGTATTGTAGATTATAATTAATATTACTTGTGGCATTAAGTTAGATAATAATAATAGCGCTATAACAATTCTTGAATACGCGCTACATCAATTATCGAAACACAACGAAGGGCAGAAAGCAGCGTCAAACTTGAGCAGACGACAACAACGGCAGACGATAAAGAGAGACAGCGAAAAGATGGCGAAGGGAGAAGACGTAGATTTCTGAGCAAGGGCGGCCATTGACGAATGTGGCGTTCCTTGTCGGTAATTCAGAAGATCTGACGGTGAATTGGGTGTGGAAGGCGACACGCTGTCGGCCTGTCCCACTGGTGAGACTATAAGTCCTTGGGAATAGAGATACCAGGGCTTGTCGTACGGAAACTTTGCGAAGTTTGGTGAGACACTTGCGAGTGCACTGCGATCGACATCGGAGAAGATCGAATTCGAACTACAATTGCGATTGGAGTTCGACGGCAGAAGAAAGGGGCGAAACTACAACAAGACGAGCAAGCGACGAGAAGCTACCGTTGCTTGTGGAGAAACAACGAGGCGGACGAAACTACAGAGTGCTGTGCCAGCTACAGCATTCTCCGTCTACGCAGCTACAGAAGAGAATTGGAAACGACGGCAAGCAAGAAGAAGGTGACCTTCCTTCCTCTTCGAACCTTCATTCCAATCCATACGAACTGAAGAACTTCTACATCTACGCTGGAAAAGTCCAACGTGGAAGATAAGAAATAAGCTATAATATTATTAGATAATACGCCACAATAAGTAGATAGGATTATTGATTGTATTTTACTGTTTGATATTGTTTTATTACAATATAATCTTTAAACGAATCTCAGCTACATTTGTTTTAGGTCCTAGTTCATTCTAATATTGATCACCCAATGGCCTCTGAGCATAAAGTTCCCTATTAAAACTAGATTTAAAACCCTAGATTTCAATGTACGGTGACACGAGTGGGTGCCCATGCCCGGGATAAAAGTCAGTAAAGATTTAATTCAGTAAAGATTTAAGTCAGTAAAGATTTGAGTCAGTAAAAAACTGTCTTTTGAACAGTATTAGAAAAGCTTTGAACAATTATAGCTAGGAGATTGTTAGAGACTAAATCTGAAGTTGTAGATTGAAGATACTGCAGTAGGTGTATGAACTATTAGTTGTTGTTGTGGAACTGAATTGACACTTTGCAGAATTGAACAATTTCTATTTGTTAGAAATTTAAATAGCGCACATTGTTGCCAATATTTTTGTCATAAGTTGCTAGTCAGCAAGTAAGACAGTAAGTATGTCTGTCAGCGATTTTGAAGCTTGGTTAGAAATTGCCAAACGGATGAACATGGAAGGGGACGAGACACGTGCCTTTGTCAAAGAAAGACAGGCAGAGTGGAGACAAGATAGAGCGACTGAGAGAGAGATCGCCAAAGAGATGAAATTAGCTGAAGCAGCGGCAGAAACGAGAAAAGCTGAAACAGAAGCGGAGACGAGAAAAGCCGAAGCAGAAGCAGCAGCGAGAAAAGCTGAAACAGAGGCTGCAATGCAAGCAAAGAAGGCTGAACTGGAATTGGAAGCGATTAGGAGCGCTGAATTAGAAACAAGAGAAAATCGCTTGGCAACAGAAGCCAGAGAGCAGCGTGAACACCAGTTGGAAATAAAGAGACTTGAAGCACAAGTGAGAATGCGTGAAATTGATTCGAGAGGGGAACAAAACCGAGAACACGAGAGTGACTACATGAGGATCGGTGATGGTCAACAACAGGGAGATCACCGAGAAAGTAATAAAGGAATTAGAAATATCAAATTCCCTATATTCAACGAGTCAAAGGATTGTTTAGATGCCTACTTGTTGAGATTCGAGCGAACATGTGTGGCGTATGAAATCAGAAAAGAAGTTTGGTCGTTGACGTTAGCTAGACATTTGGAAGGCAGAGCACTGGAAGTATACCAAAGGTTGTCTGCAGATGAAGTGCAAGATTATGAGTGTTTGAAGACTCAGCTGTTGAAGAGATTTCAACTGACTGAAGGTGGTTATCGAAACAAGTTCAAAACCAGTAAAATGGAATCAGGAGAGACACCTTCTAGTTTTGTACATAGATTGAGGAGGTATATGCAGCAGTGGTTAGCGCAAGCGGGATTTGAAAGAACTTACGAAGGAGTGGAAGATCTATTGTTGAAAGATCAGTTTTACTTGACGTGCAGTACTGAACTTCGTATGTTCATAAAAGAGAAGGGTAAAATGAGTTTGAAGGACATGTTAGTTTGTGCGGAATCACACATTGAAGCACACGGTTACAAGTACAGCGAGCAGTCTGTAAAACCAGATGTGAAATTTCATAGTGACAGGTTGAACAGTAGACCGTTCGAACACAGACCCAAAGAACAGTCTGGGTACAATTTGAACAGGAGTAGAAGTGATGTGAAGATAAATCAGGGTGTACATCAAAACCGAGGGTTCAGCAGGGAAAGAGAAATTGCAACTGGACATAAGATTACTTGTTTTTTCTGTGGAGAACAGAACCATAAGGCATATCAATGCCCAAAGAAAAACAGGGGTACATTTAAACACACTGCAGCAGCAGTACAAATATTCGAAAGTCGAGCACACTTGGTTAAGCCAGAAAGTGAAATACAGAGAGTGGTTGAAGTTACAAGAGGAGAACAACAGATGAAACAGGGTGAACATAATAAAATACCACCAATGTACATGGCAGCTAGTGCAATGGTGATAAAAGACAATGATGGATGTATTAGCCTTGAAGATAAGAGTGAATACCAGGTGACAGTTAATGGAAACACAGTGGGATGCTTATACGACACAGGCGCAAGTTGTTGTATTGTAAAACGTTCTTTGATAAATGAAGAAGCGTTGACTGGAGAAGAAACACATTGTGTATTAGTTGATGGGAGTTTAAGATGTTTCCCATTGGCTAAGGTGTATATCGAGAGTGAACATTTTAATGGTGAAGTACAAGCGATGGTGATGGAACAGCCAATAAAGCCAGTAATAATTGGGAAAATCAAAGGATTGAAGTACATGGTTAAGGATGAAAGAACTGAGAGTGTGACAAATCATGAGCCAAAAGAAATAATTGAGAAATGTACTGAAGTGGAAAACAAAGGAATATTGATTAGAAAAACAGAACATGAAGAAAGACCTATTGGTGCAAAGAAAACAGTAAGATTTTCTGACAATGTGATGAGGAATCAAGATGAAAAATTAATGACAGTAGCAGTTGTGGAGACTAGGGCAGAAGCTAAAAAGGTAGCAAAATACAAACCATTGAAAGTGGCGGAGATGCCGAACTTGAATGTGTCAGTAAAAGAGATACAGGAGTTGCAGAGTCAAGATGAAACTATGTCGAAACAAATGGAAAGAGCAATTGAATGGGATGGTAACGAAGACAACATAGAAGATAAACCATATGTGAAAAAGAAGGGATTGTTGTATAAAAGATACAAAGAAGTACAGAAGGATGAGGTGAAATGGCAACTAATGGTACCTAAACCATTGAGGGATAAAGTGTTAGCAGTAGCACATAATTCATTGTTGTCGGCTCATTTAGGAATGAGGAAAACACATGATAAAATTCTAAATGAATTCTATTGGCCTGGAATAGGACAAGATATACGGAGATATGTGTTGAGTTGTGATATTTGTCAAAAGTCAGTTGACAAGAAGGTGAACCACAAGGCGCCTATGGGTCATCTACCTGTATTAGATGTACCATTCAAACACATATGCATAGACATAATCGGAGAAGTTAACCCTATGTCTGCAAGGGGTTACCGATACATATTGACCATCATAGACTTGAGTACAAGATATCCGGAAGCTATTCCATTGAAAGGAATTAGTACTGAGGAAGTTGCAGAAGCTTTGTTCGGATTTTATTGTCGTATGGGAGTGCCTCAGAAGATCCATACTGATCGTGGAAGCCAGTTCACTTCCGAACTCATGGCTGAAGTAAATAAGATGCTATTGATAAAACACACCATGACGAGTCCATACCATGCAATGGGCAATGGATGTGTAGAAAGACTTAATGGAACCATCAAAGCGACGTTGAGGAAGTTGATTGGTGAACAAGCGAAAGAATGGGATCGGTATATAGCTCCATTACTGTTTGCGTTGAGAGACACAGTACACGAGAGTCACGGTTTCACACCATTCGAACTAATATTTGGTAGATCGTGTAGAGGACCAGTGCAGATCCTGAAGGAGTTATGGACCAATGAGACAGTGGAAGAAGAAGTGAATAGACGTATATACGTATATGCAGGATTTGAGAGAAAGGATTGAGGAGACTTGTGATATGGCGCAGAAAGCGATACACAAAGCGAACGCTAAAAACAAGAAGTATTATGACAGGAAAGCTAGATACCGGAAGTTGGAAATAGGTGATAAGGTGTTGTTACTATTGCCTAGTTGTAAGAACAAGATGTTAGTAAAGTGGCAAGGGCCATATGTTGTGAGAGAGAAGATTGGAGACTATGATTACAGAGTTGAAATCGAGAAAGGAAAGATAAAGACATATCACATTAATATATTAAAGAAATATCACGAAAGAGAAGATGCCGAGACTGTAGCGTACATTTCAGCAGTAGTATATGACGGAAAAGTGGGTGAAGATGAAGAAGAAGAAATATTGGATTTATATGTAAGTGAACAAACAGAGACCTATGAAGATGTAGATATAAATCCTGATTTGGATGAAGAACAAAAAGGAGAAATGAGGAAACTACTGAAGAAATATGAAGACATTTTCACAGACAAGCCTGGGAGAACAGACTTAGTGAAGCATGAAATACATTTGACGAGTGAAGAGCCAGTAAGACAAAGAGCTTATCCAACACCATACCATTTGCAAAAAGAAATAGATAAGGAGATCCAGACGATGTTAGACAATAAGGTGATAGAAAGATCAGAGGCAGCTTATGCAGCACCGCTGGTGGTTGTCAAGAAATCAGACGGAAGCAATAGACTGTGTTGTAATTACAAACAGCTAAACAAACTTACAATATTTGATCCTGAGCCTATGATGACAAATGAGGATATTTTTAATAAGTTGAGTGGTAGTAAAATCTACAGCAAGTTCGATTTCTGCAAGGGTTATTGGCAGATCCCTATGAGTCCAGAATCGAAAGACTACACTACATTTGTATGTGCCAACGGGATATACAAGTTCAATGTGATGCCTTTTGGATTGATCAATAGTGCGTCAAGTTACAACCGTTTAATCAGGAAGATTCTTCAAGGAACAGAAAATCTTGAAAGTTATGTCGACGACATTCTAGCACATAATAAAGGATGGAGAGAACATTTGAAGACATTGGAGATATTTTTCGAAAGAGTGAGACAAGCGAATTTGACATTGAAGCCGAAGAAGTGTTCAATAGGATATGGAAAGATTGACTTTTTGGGACATACGTTGAACAAGGATGACATAAGTCCAAAGGAGAAATCAGTGGATAAAATAATAGACATGCCACGTCCAAAGACAAAGAAACAAGTCAGGAGTTTCCTTGGAGCGATAAACTATTATCGGAAATTCATACCACACTGTGCGGAAATTATGGCACCGTTAAGTGACTTAACGAAGAAGATAGCACCTGGGATAGTAGAATGGAATGAAGAGCTGGAGGATAGCTTTACAAAGTTGAAGAACGAATTGGCGAAAGAACCAATTCTGAGACTTCCAAATTTAGAGAAGGATTTCATCCTACAAACTGATGCAAGTGGGAGTGGAATCGGATGTGTGATAATGCAGCAGTACGAGGGGACGAATCATCCCATAGCGTATGCGAGCAGGAAGCTGTTAGAGCGAGAGAGAAGATATTCTGTGGAAGAGAGAGAGTGCTTAGCAATCATGTGGGGTATAAGCAGGTTCGACCGATATCTTTGTGGAAAGACATTTACAATTGAGACAGACCATTGCGGATTGCAATATATGAAAGAGGGTCGAATGAAAAATGCAAGGGTGATGAGATGGAGTTTGGCACTCCAAAATTATTCCTTTAACATTAGATATATTAAAGGGTCCGAAAATGTTATGTCCGACTATTTAAGTAGAGGGATTGTGTAGTATAAGTTGAGATAAAGTAAATGAAGAAGTGTAAGCCAGTGAGTAAAGTGTATTAATTGTCATGTCGTGTATAGTAAGTGAATTAGTTTACTAGGTTAGTTTGTTAAGTAGGTTAGTTTGTTAAAGCCTGTAAACAGTCTTTTGAAGGAGGGGCATTTGTAGCGGTAGAATGCTATTCTTATCAAACAAACCTTTTAAATGATGCATTGTATAAGTATTAAATAGGTAAGAATTAAGCTAGACAATATGTGGCGTATTGTAGATTATAATTAATATTACTTGTGGCATTAAGTTAGATAATAATAATAGCGCTATAACAATTCTTGAATACGCGCTACATCAATTATCGAAACACAACGAAGGGCAGAAAGCAGCGTCAAACTTGAGCAGACGACAACAACGGCAGACGATAAAGAGAGACAGCGAAAAGATGGCGAAGGGAGAAGACGTAGATTTCTGAGCAAGGGCGGCCATTGACGAATGTGGCGTTCCTTGTCGGTAATTCAGAAGATCTGACGGTGAATTGGGTGTGGAAGGCGACACGCTGTCGGCCTGTCCCACTGGTGAGACTATAAGTCCTTGGGAATAGAGATACCAGGGCTTGTCGTACGGAAACTTTGCGAAGTTTGGTGAGACACTTGCGAGTGCACTGCGATCGACATCGGAGAAGATCGAATTCGAACTACAATTGCGATTGGAGTTCGACGGCAGAAGAAAGGGGCGAAACTACAACAAGACGAGCAAGCGACGAGAAGCTACCGTTGCTTGTGGAGAAACAACGAGGCGGACGAAACTACAGAGTGCTGTGCCAGCTACAGCATTCTCCGTCTACGCAGCTACAGAAGAGAATTGGAAACGACGGCAAGCAAGAAGAAGGTGACCTTCCTTCCTCTTCGAACCTTCATTCCAATCCATACGAACTGAAGAACTTCTACATCTACGCTGGAAAAGTCCAACGTGGAAGATAAGAAATAAGCTATAATATTATTAGATAATACGCCACAATAAGTAGATAGGATTATTGATTGTATTTTACTGTTTGATATTGTTTTATTACAATATAATCTTTAAACGAATCTCAGCTACATTTGTTTTAGGTCCTAGTTCATTCTAATATTGATCACCCAATGGCCTCTGAGCATAAAGTTCCCTATTAAAACTAGATTTAAAACCCTAGATTTCAATGTACGGTGACACCAACGATGCTTTAGAAATTGTCGTAAATACAATATTGTACAAAACGAAATGCTGGAACAATGCACACAATGAACAAAGCTTATTACAAATGTTTATATACAAACTGCAGAAAAACACTTGATGCTCATTCTCACAGATGTGACTTCCAACGCAGTTTTCATCAGCCTTCATAATCATCAATAATAATAATCTTTATGCAGACACTTTTAGACTACAGCATTTGCTTACTAGCAACCTTATTGCTTCAACCATATTATCTCTGCATTATTAACAACTGAAACCATTATACACTGTAGAATATTCTCATAACGACTATTATGAGGTCATCACTTCTGAGGCTAATTTTTCAAGTCATACAGGACAGCACCAAGCTTGTGGCAAAGGCTGGCAGTGTGTGTGTGGGTACAATTGCCTGCATTTTACTACCACCATAATCATTAGCAATGTGGCATGATTCCCTGTGAGGCCAATGAATTAAGATAGCTCAGCTATCTTTCAGCTGGTGAGTACACCGCACTGCACTTAACCAACACAGCAAACCGCACTTAAGCTGACTGCATTTACAGCTCTGCAATGCACCAGCGTATTCATTGAAGCTTTTATATGAAGATGATGAATGCACCAGTGCAATTTCTCCAGAGACTAATAATTATAATTCTACACTCAACCTTAAACCTGGTCATCCCAACCACAGCCCCCCCCACAAGGTGTTTGATAGTCAAGAGTTATCTCAATATAATCTTTGGACGGATATAAATCCAAACTATTCAAAAGATTATCTTTAGAGGCAATTGTATTAGAATAATCCAACACAATTTAACTGTAAAATAATCCTTGAATCAACATCTAATAATCTGAATATAATCTTTCGAAGCAAATGTACTCTAATTCGATCCAATATAATCTCCATAAATCTTCGAAAGCATATTATGTAATTTGAATCTAATGCAATCTATCCCAACCTACAAACTGCTGAGCGTGTGTAGTACAATACTATAAACAATTGTGAAAATTAATGTCCCAGCAGACTGATATGGAAATCTTGCAGATGACATAATTTTGACATAATTTTGACATTATATATATATATACATATACATACTCACTTCTCAAGGACTAAAAACAAACCATACAGATATTTGCTTACAATAGACTGCACATTGACATCCAACCTCACCTCATTTATCAGCATTTATAGTCAGAAGGGCTTTTAGTAGCTGAGCCCCATGGGACTTTCTCATGAATTCCCCCCAAAAATATCAGCTACAATTACACCTGAGATCACGGCAGAAGCCACAGGTTCACTGTTGCTAGTTGTTGTGGCTAATCTTTCTCACTATTACCAGTGATTAAGTGCAAAAAAAGAACTGCCTGGACGCCCCTCACCTTTCAGGTGTGCTAGCCAGATAAGTGGCAGGACGGCATAGAGATCTAAAAATAAGTGCCTGGACGCCGTCCATGACCATCCTGCCACACTTTAAGCCCTGACTATTACTATAGATTAATTGGTGCATATAATATAAACTAAAAAAATGCCATGGCTATATTACGGAATGTATCAACTGAAACTTAAGAATTTATATGGCAGTCAAAAGTTGAGAAGTCGTAGTCGTCAGCAGATGAAGTGGCAGGACATTAACTGATTCATTAATGCATTAATAATTACCGATAAGAACAACGCGAGAGACAGCAAACAGCCCTACTTTCATAGAGTTCAGAGTTCGTGACGAGAAGATCCTTCAAGTGTTGACTTGTGGACGCGATGATGTCACGCATGTCCTCCATCGCTGCCTGGTGTAGACGCCGCTCCATCAGACGCGTACAGCAAGTCTTGTGCTGGCCAAACATCTGACAGACTTCCAGGTCGCCGTCTGCAAGTGCAAAGGTCAAATTATCAGCATCAAATAATTATGATGTCAGAGTGCAAGTCCACTTTTTGAAAAATTTGAACGCTAATCATAAACGTAATCATAAACCAAATATCGGGCACCAGCTTATTCAAAAGCTTCGCGATGAGAAGATAAATTATGTGCTTGGTATGTTTGAAGGAGAGCTGTCAATCAGACATGACAAGGTCAGAGAATTTCACACCAGCAGCCAACCAGAGAAGGAAATGAATTTAGATTAAAAGCACAGTTCGTCAGTAACATGTGACAGCAAATGTTGGCAAAACCAGTCAGAAGTTGGTGCTAAAATAATCACAACTCTAAAAACAATCAGAATTATCATGCATAACTCATGAATGCCTAAGGAACTGAGAACGTGATATAAAGTCAATTTTTTAGATGTGGTCCACCATGTATACGTTCTCAACACAACAGATTCAGCATAGGACTAATCAACCTTTGACACTAGGAATCAGTGCAGGCAATTTTGCTGCAACCAATTCCAACAGCAGCGGGGAACTTTAAACGTGATTTTCATAATTGGGTTCTCAGGCAAATCAGACGCCGAACATTAACACGTTTCCATTGAATTCCTCTGCGTCCATTTACAGATGCACGTAAAATCGCCGCTAGTCATTTCCTCTGCACCCAATCATCTTCCCAAACTCCTACACCCCCCCCATTTCTAGAAAACCCATTATATCAACTCGTGGCGAACACAGTAAGTTAGGGTTAACACAATACAATAGAGTTAACGAGTGCGGGAGCAACAGGTAAATGAATCCACGCCTTAAAACACATTAGCACCAACAGAAGTGATTATAGCATCAGCAGCAATAGTAGCAGTAGCACTAGCAAAAGCGCTAGCAGCAGTAGCAGTACAATTGATTTATTGCTTTGTTCTCAGAATTGTGTTCTTTCTGAAAGAATTTTTTCTTGTATCACAATCAATCACCAGCCGTCAGCCATATTGTTTTGTTCGGCTGCAGTTCAAAGCGGCACACCTGTTCCTTGCGGGTCCTACTACTCGTCCAGGCGATTTGAGGCATTGTGGACACAAATTCCTGAGCTATTAATTTACTCAATTGACCCTCTTCACACCTCTCTCAATCATCACCAACTTCATCTGTAGCAGCCAAAGCAGAACATCATCATTGTCATCATCATTAGAGTGATCACCAGCATCACTGTTGCAGTCCAATCATTCTGACACAATGAATAATCCAATTACTTACTTAATCACCATCGCTGTCATCGTCATCGTCACTACTGAGGCTGCTACTGCTATAGTTGCTGTTATAAACCATCATCATCGTCGGCGTCATCATCATCCTACTGAGGCTACTACTGCTATAGTTGTTGTTATAAACCATCATCATCATCGTCGTCGTTGACATCATCATCACTTACCTACCGGTAGGTCCGGTACCTTAACTATTTTCTTCCCTTCCCCTTTCTATGATTAATGCCCAATTCCTTATTAACTGATTCATTCAATAAAACAAACAATCAATCGATCAATCAATCAATCAATCAATCGTCTTTTGAACAAGGATCAAAGCGAAATTAATACTACACCAATGAACCTTTTAAATATGGGATGGAGAGGTTCATAAAGGTATGTCACTAGCATGAAGACCAGATCATCAAGATAGGAAGCAGGATCGATTTCCACAACCCTCCCAAACGTCCACTCAGCCAGATGGCGGTGGTGGTAAAACGAGTATAGTAGGACGTGATGCGCACCTTGCATGGCTGATGCGTACACAGTTAAATTCGACTCCTGTAATAACTGATCATCCGTTTCTATTGATTGCAATCATACTGCGTTTGACGGTTTGAAATAATATTATGATTATTGTCGTTATTAATAAATAAAATATTTGGATCATGTATTTTAAAGAGAAATTAATGGCTAAAGTCATTGGCCAAAAGGAGACCTAGAAGAAAGCAAATTCCATCATGTATGCCCCCACCACCCCCATTTCCAGACTTTCAAACTGGGTCAGCTAGACTTGATATCGTTAATATTAAGAATTATAGAATAATTGATATAAGAGCTTGGTTTATTGTACTACAGCACTTAATTTCCCACTGCTCCAATTCTACTTTGGAATTTCCTTCCATTAAAGTTATTTATAATCTTTCTTCTTAACGACCAAATACAATAAACTATAATCATATATTCTAGCTTGAAATAATTGAAAATATATCGATAATGCCAAAGTATTAACAGAAAATGGATCAAAACATAGTTGGGGTAACTAATTATGTCCTCTCACTTAATAAATAACTGATTATCATCCTGATTACTTGACTAATAATATTCCAACTGCGTGTGTCTCGGACAAGATACGAGAGGCCAGGTTGAGATGGTACGGCCAAGTGATGAGAAGAGAGGAAGACAGCTGCCTTTAAAGAATCATGAAGGCAGATGTCTATGGATGACGCAGTCGGGGATGACAAAAGAAGAGATGGGAGGATGCGATACGAGAGGACATGAAATATCTCAAACTGAAAAATGAAGACACCAAAGACAGAGGAAAGTGGAAGAGGAGGATCCGAGTGGCTGACCCCTCCGTAGAGAGGGATTAATTCAAGCCTGAAGGAAAAGAAGAAGAAGAAGAAGAAGAAGAAGATTCCAACTTAATTATTAACCTGTATTTCTTGTTCACCCCCAATATCTTTTCACCTACAGAGAGGGCGGACAGGCATGGGTGGGGGGGGGTTGAGCAGCAACCACTTGACTTTCTTAACCCTGTTAACTCCAATACAAAACATACCAACCAAACCCTAGCATGGCATTCAACCATTACTCATTCTGTTTAAGCAGTTGTTCCGTGTGGGGTAGGGGGTGTTGCATGGGGGGGCTGGCATGAAGGGCAGCTGGTCTGTGCCACCTGGTTCAGGTAACAATTCTACCACCACAACCACCACCTCCAACACCACCGCCACCCCACCACTAAGTCAGACTTCATTGTTGTCTAGTTTTCAACAGGTAGGTCGGACTCCACAGTGACACCTCCTAAATAAAATCCTCACCATGAGACTCAATTAATCACTAAATGAAAGTCATCCAGGCAGGTAGAGTAGAGACCCAACGACTTAAACCAATCAGTGGGAATTTTTTCGGAGCTTGTCACTAATTGCACAGCCAGCGAACCTTGACAACCACACTACTGACGTCATCCGGGTATTTAAATGATAATAAGAACTGTACCACTAAATTACACCCTGGGACATCATTTGAGCTCTCTTAAACGAAAGTACCATAACAATAATATATAGTACAAACCAACCAACCTACACATTAACACAGACTAAAGCCATTACGGGTACTCTCTCCGTCTTTGTCTCTGTCTCTGTCTCTCTTTCTGTGACTCACCCAACTCTATCTCTCTTGTTGTCTTGTGCAGAATGTGTTAGAAACATAGACAGGTAATTAATTAGAGGGCTACAGGACTACATCATCATCATCAGAGCTCTGTGCTACCCAGGTGTGTGTGTGGGGGACTGTGCATGTGTGTGTTTGTGTGTGTGTGCATGCGTGTGTGTGTGGGACTGTGGGCGTGGGTGTGCACTTCTAAACTCTGGAAGAAGGGCAATATCAAATGCAGACCTGCATTGTATCATGCTATAGCTCCTGATGCCAACTATCTGGCAGCAATGGATAGGAAAAACTGAACTCCATTGTCCTTAGCCATTTCTTCAGTCCATTGTTCCCTTAAGTGTCAGTCCAAGAGAAGTAATGTCCCCACTTATAATTATCAGCATAGTCTTGGTTTGTCTTGCACTTAACTATTAATTGCAGCAACCTACTACAATAATTATTATTGCAAATGATACTTGACCAGTGGTTCCACTGTGCTTTAGCTCCCAAACTAAAGATGACTTACAAATACCATAAATTAGACCTGTACTGATGCTGATACTGTGTTGATGTATCTCAATTATCGTTGAACTAGTGTTCTAGTGTTCAACTAGAAAACGTCATGCTGTCATACAGTGGGAGCCACAGATCACTGGAATTTCCGACCACCTGCAATCTAGCTGTTCCACCCTCTTTGATTCTATGACAACCGGACCCCGACCTCCTTTGGACTACTCTTACAGACAACCCTTTTGATTCAACGCAGGGCTCGTGAATAAGCTGGTGCCCACTCCCCCCATGCTTGGCTTTCGAGTAGCGCTCTAGAAGTTTGGAGATTACAACTACAATTACTGGAGAGTGACAACCAAACATATGGGACAGAGGGAGGGGGGCAGCCATTCTTCGGTGGGATCTGGAACTAGTTTCGTATTGCTGCAGTGTTCACTCAACTGGCAAGTGTTTAGCGTCAATTTGTAGCGGAGTCTTGCTTCAGGGCAATCATGGATATTGCCAACATTTGTAGTTTTTCAGATGACGACATTCTGACCACATCCACCACTTACGCTGAAAGTCCTGTCAACGGTTATGCGCAGTCTCGTCTCACTCATGCATGATGCCATGCATGCGCAATGTTGTACAATGTATCTTACACTTGACAGCCAGCAACCACTCCTCCATATCCTCATCCATTTGTAGAAAGCCGAATCAGCCAGAGTAATGCAGGTCCGGCTAGGTATAGTTATGAAATATCATAGAGAAAAGTTTATGATTTATGCTTTCTTAATTATAATATTGCGGATACTTAACTACAATCAGTTTCAGCTTCAAATTAGCAACTGAATAAAATAATAATTTGTGCATAAATATAAAAATTGTAGGTCGTACCTGTACTTTTATCACTTCAATTTGTTTAGAAAAAATGTGTTTCTCATTAAGCCATAAGATAGTTCAAGTAGTGGCATAGCCAAGAATTTATTATCGAGGGGAGGGAGTTATGGCCTGGCCGGATGCACTTCCTGACACCAAACCCCAGTACTACAGTAAATAAAACGGGAATAAAGTAACAAAGGGAATAAAGTAAGAAAAAACAATTGTTACTACAAACAATTGTTTTGTTTTTCTTATTTAAGTTGATAAATAACCTTCTTAAAACTTTTTCCTAGGCCAATGGGTTTTTTTACCCCCTAAACCTCCCTTGTCTACACCACTGAGTCTAAGGAACAGTGGCTGCTCAGGCTAGGGCCCACAACTTATTGAAAGCATAACATCATGTATGTAATTGAATCTAATG
This sequence comes from Lumbricus terrestris, assembly GCA_949752735.1. Taxonomy (NCBI): domain Eukaryota; kingdom Metazoa; phylum Annelida; class Clitellata; order Crassiclitellata; family Lumbricidae; genus Lumbricus; species Lumbricus terrestris. The sequence continues at coordinate 30,552,825 of OX457038.1, read as the reverse complement.
CAACCTATACTATAGCCTATGAACTCCAGCAGCATCTGTAATACATATATGTATATATGTGTAATACTGCAAACAATTGTGGAAACTGCAACAATGAAATCACGGATTTGGCTTCGCATTGTGATCTAGAGTGTTACCGCCCATTGTAATCAAAGGCTGTCATTGCTGGGAGTGTGCTGTTGATGAATTTATCTGAGCTGCGATGGTACTCAACTATCAACTCAGAGGGAGAGAGCTTGTAAGCAAATCCATCAGCAGCATTGGCTTCGTTCAGCTCTGCATCGATCTTCATATCGAACAGAGTATACAGCAAGTATGCAACGACTCTCAAAGTCTCAATACACAACAACTGCCAGCCGTATACAGAGGGTATCATTGGTAGGTCTCTGTGTCCATGCACATAACATAACATAACATAACATAACATATCATACCATACCATAACATATCATAACATAACCTAACATAACATAACCTAACATAACATAACATAACCTAACCTAACATAACATAACCTAACCTAACATAACCTAACATAACATAACATAACATGAGGTCCTCAAAATTTGTGCCAACGCTGACAATAATAATAATAAAATTTCTCTATTCAATTCAAACTGATTACGTGACATAGTAGGAACACACGGTAACAAAATAAACAAAATGAATCTGTCAATCAAACTTCTAGAAGTTTACAATCTTAAGGCTAGCATTCTAAAAGGTTCCTAAATGGAGCTACAGAAATATAGACCTACAGATACATGCATTCATGCGCACACTGAATGTGCACTGTGTCCTGTACTGATGTCACACGGATACACTTAACTGGCAACTAGATACTACGCGGTACTAGACACCACGGTACTATATACACAACGACTCAAAGGAAAAGCAAATAGCGAGGCAAAGTGCTGTTCAAGAGTATTTGTTCCACTTCTACGGAGGCACTTAATATGATCAAGGTACAACGTCATGGTGCTTTACAAAGTTACTGCGCCATGATGACGCACACTCTGGTATAAAAGACCTACCTGACACAGGTAAAATAATATCCTCTATTCCTACGCACAGTAAGAGCCTTTGTAATGTGAAAGGACACAATATGCACATAACTGAGGATGGATGCACAAGTGAACTCTTAGTTCAAATACGAGGGTTTAATTATGTGACCTTTGCTCGAAATTTTGTATATCTTTATCACCCTTTAGGCTTCCCACTCAGTAAATAGTGGATGTCTTATCACTTAATTCTGACAATGCTCAGGTAGCAGGCTCACTTGACTAGACTGGTATCAATATATTTATGTATGAATATATGTCTATGAATATATGTCTATGAATATATATATATATATATATATATAATCAAGTGCATTTGCAGGCGGTTCAATAAAGTACATACTTACTTACTAATATACATGTATACGCACATGTATATAATTATATATATGTAGATGCATATAAGAATGTGTGTGTGTGTATATACATGTTGTCTTTTGTACTATGACTTTCAACTGTTCATTCCAGCTTCTTCTACCACATTTAGCCTGTGCATCAAGTGATAGACACCAGCAAGTATACACTAATGTTAATCTCTGTTGCTGCAGGTACAACTTATGATTAAAATGATAAAAATTGTAATTATCTCGTGGACGCGAAGCATGAATGAGATGACTTTATCCTAAATCTTTGATTAGTTTCATTTTCACAAATCATTCAATGATCAGCAAAATGCCAAATCTTTGTAACATTCACAGGATTCGATGCCAGGTGTCCACGTCCATCATCTCCAGAAGTTCTTGCTGGCAAATGCAATCATCTCCAGCTGACTTCACTGGTGCAGTTTTTTCCCTTAGTAGTATATCAGAAACGCCAATTTGTCAAACTGACAATCCTCGGAATTTATTTAGTAAAGGACATGATGCACACCTTAGAGCAGGGGTGTCAAAAATCTGGCCTGCCGACGATTTTTTTCTGGCCTGTGGAGCCTTCTCTAAAGATTACAAAGTTAGAGGATAAAAGTTCAAATTTTTATATTTTACAGTCAGCGCCAAATGCATGGAGGTTTTTTCTTACTGACGTCACTTTTGCTCAGACACACAGCTCTGTGTAGACTGTGTATCTATGCCAATTCTATGGTTTCTGGTTGGCTGTCTGTTGAAAAAATTATGAAAGTTACGAAACACTTATATATATTAAAGTCTTATAATATTTAAAATGTTGTCAAAATTTAACAAGAAGCGAAAAGTGAACATTGAATCAAGATCTTTTTGTGATATTTGAATCAGATCACTACCCAATTTTGCTCAGGAGCATCGCCATGCACCCTGGACCGCAACTTGTTGGAAGATGTTCACACTGGCCCGCCACTAAAAAAGGTTTGACACCCCTGCCTTAGAGCGAGATCAACGAGACAAAGAGTTCAATCAATACACCGGCTTCCAACAAACCAACTGATCAGTTGGTTTGTTGGAAGCCGGTGTGACAAATAAATGATTTATCGATTCATCATTCACAGAACATTGCATCTTGATCAAATGTTTCTCATTAGGTTTATTCAAGATCATCTATGTAGGGTTCCTGAACTTTATTATGGTATATGGAAGGGCAGGGATACTTCTTCTTACCGGGTCAGACTATCTGATTGGACTGTTTTCGCACAGCCCTTAGGGTCAGAGCAAGATTTTGCATGGGGTTGTGGGGTTCAACCGCTCAGTCTTTCTTAAGACACCATAGGACCATAGTAATGTCCTCATTGCACACCCCAAAAATACATAAATCAATGTCTGACCCCCAGTTATTTTTCCACAAAATTCTCATACTGCATAGGAATTCGTCCAAATGTTAATCCACAGCTCATTTGAATTGTACCGTGTTTACCCGATTACCATAGTCTAATCACAGTTCAAGCAAAACGTGTCCTCAGTAAAGCAGACTTTTTTACGACTAGGCCGGCTTTCGTCAACATAGCCCACTCAGCCGAGTCTATACCGTCTTTTTTCTTGACTTAAGACTAACATGTCTAATATATAGCATACATATTCATCAGGCTAAAGGCTTCTCTAACTGAACAAGCTAACCTTTCTGAATTGCCTGGATTTACGCATACGTGTTGGTATGCCATTAATTTACAGATCTTTGTAAATCAGTCAACGGCATACCAGCACGGCTGGAGAAGTCACAAGATAAAATAGTCCTAAGAGAAGTCGACAATAACATATATTATTAGTTAATCGTCTGAAATGTAATCAACTAGGTCAGATAGACGAAACATAGATTATTACAAATACACCAAAACAGATTAAATTATTGCAGTACTTATAATCATGTTTTGCTACAATTTGCTTTAATCATACAGTAAAAAAGGACGCCAATAATTAATCATGACATTTTCAGTTCTTTAGATTTTTATTGGTCCCGTGATCACAGTCTACATGTCATTATTTACCGAATATACATTCCGCTAAAGATAGCCTACTTATAAGCTGGGCATGGGTGCCTGCAGATATTTTTCAGGAGGGGCAAGATACAGTGATCACGGTAAAACTCTTTTGCAAGAGCTTGAACAATGCAAGGAGGTAATTGAGAACATGGCTATTTTCAGAGAAGTTTCTAACTAAATTTCTGTTTCACTTTGTGTATCATTAGTATCATTAGTATCATTAGTGTCACTAGTGCTTTAGTGCAAAGAAATTTCCTATACCCCAAAAAGTAGCAGCTTAAAAAATAGGTGTCAATTCCCAGTGAGGAGGAGGTGACAAGCACTCTTTTGCTCCTATGTGCGGGCTCCCATAAGCAGGAGGTAGGGGCTAGAAGCCTGCTATTTTCGAAACTACGAATTCAACAATTACTCCAATAAAATTCAATACCTAGTTTTGTTCAGGACATGTTGTGTTGTGATATCCATTGAAAGCATTATTTTGCAAAAGATACTTTTAACACATCTAAGCCACAGGCATGCACAGTTGACCTCAGTTGACCTTACACACTATACTGACAATCTTATCCAAGTAGATTAATCCAACAGATTGGCCCATGACATACTGTGTACCACAGTGTAGCCCTGGGGCAAACACACCACACACACTTAGGGCGACTTTCACACACTCGCAAACCATAAACACCATGACGCCATGCACGGCCGTCCTGACCAGGGAAATTATAAATATAATCACCATACGATTGATGCACAATCTACTAACCATTAATTTTCTGTGACGGCATGGTGTGGCTATCGTGTCCCGTAATCCGAACGAAGCTGGCGGCCACGCGGGTGCAGTCATCACCGGTCGCCCCCGTCGTCGATCGGTGGGTCAACCTCCTTCGCCGCTCGACGCTGCTGCCCCCGTCGTCTGTCCTCGCCGCCCCGCTGGGGTTCGACATCATCTGCAGACCCCCACAGAATAACACAACGATGAGCAGAAAACTTCGGAGGAGCATATTGCTCGTCGTCGTGTGTCTTGCGTCGGCTGCTGCGGTGGCGCTCAGAGCCCTGACGACGACGCTCCGAGAGAGACAGAGATAGGGGAGAGAGGGGAGAGTGGGAGAGACCCGGAGGGCAGATCGACGCCGCTGATTTAAACGCACGATTTGTTATTCCGATGGTGGTTGAATGGAGGAAAAGGCGATGAACGGAGGAGGAGGAGGAAGTGGAGGGAAAGTGGAGGAGGAGGAGGAAGGGGAGGAGGAGGAAGTCTTACGGGCGAAAATTAGTTTCAGACGAACAGAAGTCGGCCGTCGTCGTTGGCGTCGTCGTTGGCGGCGGCGGCGGAGAAAAGTTCACGCGGCGATCAATCTCTTCGCCACTAAGTCGACTTGTCGGCGGCATGACCGACCGACCAACCGACCGACCGACCTATCGCTCGACGCTCGGCGCTCGCTTGCTTCAGGGGCTACGGCCACCGCTCTTCTCAGGCCTTCGTTCGTCAAGCTGTCGGCGCCTCTTTGAAGAGCAGGCTAGACTCTTTGTATGCAACTGTAACAACCAATAGGCGATAAACAGGTTCATCATGTTCTATATTAGATATATTATATTATATATATATATATATATATATATATATATATATTATATACACATATATAGCCTATATCATGTATAAATGACTTTATATCTATTCGTGTTTCTATGACGCTTGCAACTGGGTCAACCAATCGGCGAAAAATCGGCCGCTATTTCGAATCCAGGCGCGTGATAAACATGTAAAGCGTTACCGACAATTCCTTAACTCAATGATTCCGCGACTGGCTGCAATCTGACTCTGCCAATGCCAGTCCCAAACCTGGATAAAGGAGGAGGGAGATTTTAATCATCTTTGAAATGGCAGTTTCGTTAAGCAGCAACACCAAAAATCTTTAACTTCTCTTTGCCATAGCCAGTGCGACGTCGGCAGACCCATTTTGTGTAGGTCTAACAGAGAGAAGGTAGAAAACTAAAAATTACCAATCCCAAAGCATTTTTCACAGTGAAAGCAAGCATCAAAGAGCACAGAAATAAAGAATAATAAAATTACTTGCACACCTTCGGTTCACAGTGCCAGGAATTTTTTATGGAGGGTTTAGGGACCCTGGCCGGATGCCATTCCTGATACCAACCCAACAGTAGGCCTATTACAGTAAATACAACGGGAATAAAGTAACAAAGGGAATAAAGCAAGAAAAACAATTGTTACTACAAACAGTTGTTTTGTTTTTCTCGTTTAAGTGGATAGGCTAAATAACCTTAAAAACTTTTTCCCTGAGCCAATGGGAGTTTGACCCCCCACCCCGAAACCTCCCTTGTCTACGCCACCATCGGTTCATAAGATCTGAATGAACCAACGTAATTTGCTTGCGAGCTGTGCTCCATCTGTGCTTAGGCCTAATCGAACTCTAGAGATTGCTTCGCTCTTCGAATCTGCATCGCAATCGTAATCTCCAAATTTCTAAAGCGCCACTCGAAAGCCAAGCGCAGGGTACCAGTTTATTCACGAGCGCTGTGTCAAGTCAGTATGCTTGTCCAAAAGAGTATAGTCTATACTCCCAACTTCGAAGGAGGTCGTAGGGCGGCCAGGTTGTTCCCTGGACCCGAACTACCGCATGCAATGATGATGCGACTAGACACGAGGTGAGAATTGCAAATCACAACGCCGTCATATGCCACTTATTTGGTCAGCAGTCAGCACAGCCTGGAGAAGTGACGGCCGTCCATGCAGGCACTTCTTTTTCTACACTTTACGCACTGGGCGTAGGCCTATACGTGTATCAATCATCAATGGGAGCATTTATAGAGGTTGCTGGCTCAAGCACATGAAATACGCATAGGCCTATGCAAATTTCCGATCTATAAACTAATACCGTGCATATATGTTCGTTCCCTTTATTTCATTAACACCCTCGAAAAGTTCTACTCTACGCTACTCGACGGATCTTTGCTTTCGTCCGTCGGTCTATCTATAGGCGCTCGTTATAAGGGTGGCGACGGCGATGGTCTGAAAGTTAGCGCTTTATTCATTCGCTAGGCGACGCGGCAAATAGATCTAAAAATTAAGCGATAATTATCGGTTTTCGCAGATCCCAGATTGGCTACAATAAGCTATAATAGGCTATAATAGGCTATAATAGGCTATAATATTTTCCCGAAAACCCAAATTTCTCGGGTGGCGTACGGGTGGAGGTCGGAGTGTGGTGGGGTGTGGTGGGTGTGGTGATAAACCAAAGTATAGGTCCATTGCGTGCTTTTCAGTGCTATAGGCAGACTAATTGCGCTCATAATTATTTAAGTAATGCGTAATGCGTAGGCCTAGGCGCCTATCCTGTATTATAAATTAAATTTGATGTGAGACCTACAATATTAAGCCTATGTAGCCTGAAACAGGGCTGTTTGAAAGGAATTTTTAGAAATGCACAACCCCTTCTTTTCTTTCCAATTCTCCATGGCAAATTATTCCCAATCATCGGCCGGAGGACAACGACCTTTTTGCTAGTTTTAGCTGTACAGAAGTGCTTCTACAACTGCACAAATCCGTTTAGAACTGCACATTTTGTGTACAACTGCACGTTAAAAAAGCCCTGGCCGGATATAGCATACACAGTTTATATTGCAAGTATAGTCTATATACTAGAATAAAGGCCTGTCAGATATATAGAAACGCGGCATTGAAGTTGTCACAAAGAACTACTTAATTACTACACTCGTTGCGATTTCCTTTTTATATGAAACTCAAATGCCGTCATAATTCTCGAATATGGCGTAATCACAAAATGACGTCGATGCCTTTGTTTCTCGTCAGTTTCTCGACAGTTTTCATTTCTGTCGAAGACGGCGAAGATGACGAATAAGACGAAGACGGCAAAAACGATTAAAATTTTAATTAACGACAATAAAATGCGACAAAGATGGTGGGAAAAGAAGAAAACGAAGACCAACACTTTCCCCAACTGAGCGGCAATCGATCATCGAAGTGAAAAAGAAATTATTCGCAATGTAGGGGAAGTAGGGGCAAGACGGACCCCGTAACGGATTTTTTGGGTTTGAGACACCATAAACGTGCTTCACGGGCACAATTTTTTTGCTACTCGTAGCCTATACAGTACCATAGCTAAGGGCAACACAAATTTAATTGCATCCCCTTTTGATAATAAGATTTTTTAAATTTAAAAACTTAGTCGTAATGGTCCGTCTTGCCCCCACTATGGGGCAAGATGGACCAATCTAATAAATCATGCTCCACGCATTAGTCTTTCATCATAGCATGTTCTGATCACATGCAGAATACTATTTTATGCATAAATGTGATCGTCTATAATGTAAAACAGTGAGAATAACACAGAAGTTACATTGGACTAGATTTTTTCGATTTTAGGTGATTTTAGTGGTCCATCTTGCTCCCATGGTGGAACAAGGTAGACCACTGCAATCATGACTTTCGCGTTAATTGTCATTATTATTGTATCCAACAATTATTGTTATAGTAATAATAACATAATAATTAATTAACATGTGAAATCGGAGGAAAAAATTCGAGCCATAGGAAAAATTCACACAAACGGGGCAAGATGGATCACAAGATCCGTCTTGCCCCGTCGGTGCTGATCCAACTCACCCCCATGCGTAAGGTATAAACTTTTCACCAATTAAAAATTTGATCTACTGGGTATCCTGCCAATACCGAATTCGTTAATACGGCAGAAAAGGGTGTTTAACCAAATATACTTGCATCAAAAGCCTGTGACAATGTGCAATTGAATACTTAGCAAAAAACTGTTTCTTGAAAATAGGATCGAACAGGTCGAAAATCAACTTTTCATCATAAAAAACCAAAAAATGTCGTTTCGGTCGCTTATTTTGGTCAAATCACCAAAGCTCCAACAGTGTTACAATAATTAAAGTTCATTCGATAGGTGGCGACATCATATATACCTTATATTGACGGGATCCATCATGCCCCAAGGGTCCATCTCGCCCCTACTTCCCCTATGTGAGAGATATTTTCACCGTCATTAAAAAATTAGGCCTAAACGATCATTATAGGAAAATTAGGCATAACTAAAGAAGTACAGTCAAACATGAGACATTATTAATTATGAAATGAAAAATTTACTTGATGCAAGTTCTAAGAAGTGAATATGAAAGTAAATTAGAAAAAGTAGGCCTCCTCGGTCAAAAATTAGAAACTTTTATTTTACGGTAGGCGCTCCCGTTTTATTTCTGCATCAGCTGTTCACGAATTTGTCTCGTTAAATTATTGTCATCTAGCCTGTAGGCTGTAGCGCGCCCTAAGACCGCTGTACATTAAAAGTGTCAACTTTGACTCCTGGTAAAAGTTTGACCTAAAATTCGTCATTTTGTCTGCCGTTGCCTCTGTGTCTCGCAAACAGTGACTATTGCCATAGCAACAGTGAACGATGGACGAAACATACAGTCACCTCCAGCATTATGACTTAATAACGTAGATTTTCCCCACAGAAGTCTAACCTCACGTCATTTACCTTTTGAGACCATAATACGTCATTGTTGTGGACAAGAAATAATGAAGCTCATTATGACGTCATGCATGCAGTTTTATTTTGGTCGCACACATATTACTGATTCGATTCCGCAGATTGGAGTGCCACGCTGTGCCCTTACGTGGACGTTGTTCTGTCTTATTTCCTTTAGACATGGGAAACCATTCGAAAACAAACTGAAAATTACACGAAGACGGGGCGCAAACATGGTCTATAGAAGTTGGGTGTTCGACCTGAGTCACCTGATGGAAGTTCTGAGTCGGAGGAAAGACGATCGTCAAACGCACGAAGCCGCGATTGCTGATGAAGGCAAGAATTTATTCATTCATTTATCGTTTATACAACTATTAATCTATCTATTCTTCTGCTTGTTCATCCATTCATCCATTCATCTGGGGCGCGTTGGTGTAGAGGGTATGTTCGTTGGCTTGCAGCCGCAGGGTTGCAGGTTTGAGTCCACCTCAAGCCGCCGTGAAGGGACCTTGGGCAAATCCTTCACTCGCAATTGCTCAGCGCTTCGGCGTGAAACTCCGATTCAGTGTCCCCGCTGTAGTCGAGAGCGCTTCTGAGTAGTAACCTTTAAGGGGCGCTATATACAAGTGCACATACAAACATATCTATCCATCCAGCTATCGGCTGGATCAATTAGCCAACAAAAGAGTAGGCGCACCCAAGCTGGGCCAAGCAGGATAGTCTTGCAGACCTACTTTATTTGTTCTGTACAATGATAGGCTAGCTACCACACATCTGTCGCAACATTTCTTATTATCTTCGTGGATTTTCTGTGTTGCTCTAGGAACCAGTGCATGACTGTCTGAAAGGATTGGCCTGACAGGATTGGCATGAGGGAGATTGTCAGGAGTGACGGTTGTGTGTGTGTGTGTGTGTGTGTGTCAGTGTGTGTGTGTGTGTGTGTGTAGTTTATTTGTATTAGTACCTGCCGGGCCTCTGGCGTGGCGTAAAACCCCGTAAGCTCCTCGCAAAGGCAGGAGGGCCCCTGGCGCGGACGCCACGGCAACAAATCCCGCAAGCCCATTATTATTAATTTTAAATTTATTTCTTATTAATTTTATGTGTTGTGCGTTGTTGAGCCGTGGGATGAGAAGAGAAATGAATGGGCGAAATGATTAGAAGTATGTGGTGGATGTGGAGACTTGCAAGTGACGCGTACCAACTGGCAGTGGGTCATCGAAACACGGCATCAAGACGACAACCTCAACTCAATCGACAACGAGGCTGACGCTGATTCGACCAGACACAAAAACTCTTCAATAGATTCGAAATTGAAACAGTTTTTGCCAACACAATAGATTAACAGTGTGGGGCGGAGGACTTTGTAATAAAACAACGGCTATTTGTATTTTCTGTGTTGTGTCTATCTCACTGTTTTCAACCTTGATTGTCGCCTCTGCCATCGTATAATTAGGTCGAAGTAGGCTATAGTTGAGCAAGAAAGAAGGAACCAAAGTTCTGATGAGCAGTTCGCCGAATCTCTACTATTAATCCTGACGTTTTACTTACTTCTATATGCTGAGAATATCAATACGAGCAGTGACTTCAGTGATTGAAACCAAACTGTGAAAGAGCTATACATATAAATGCTATAGAAACTACCAGTGCCGATTACGGTAGACTAAATCCCGGGAAGTCCAGAGATAAAACTCTACCTCATTCTTGGCTCTGAATAAGAGATAAAGCTATATATATATATATAAAACAAAGTTCATATATATAATTATATACATAGACATAATATGGTCTATATGTTATATATATATACATAGTTACATACACACACATATATAGTCTATATGTTATATAGACTATACATATATTATATACATATATTATATACATATATATATATTATATATTATATATATATTATATATTATATATATATTAGTGTGGTCCTTAGCTCCATGTAAAAATATTTTTTGGGGAATTTTAAACGAGGCACCCTCCTAACTTATACCTTTAGGTTAAAAAATATTAATACTGAAAATTTTGGCAGATGTTTTTGAGTTTTAGGGGTCGCTACCGGACGTAACATAATATTTTATATCAATGTAAAGACACAGGCGAAACATGGAAAATCGTATATTGTATACTATTACTAGTGTACATGTATGGTTGAATGCACAAATTGAAATAAATTCTGGTGGGCAATGGACCGTGCTGGAGGTGGACTGTGGACTGGTTTACTATTTTGGACAAAACGCATACACGGACACAATTTTTTTTTTCAGTTAATGTTTCCATTATTGCATCAGTCTTTTGCGACGATAGGTATATATTTCTTCACGATCAATATAGCAGACTGCATCTGATCCTCATTATTTGTTTGAAGCTTGTTATACTTGTTCATGAGTGTCACTCCACGCTTTGTAATGTCATTAACAACTTTCACTGAGCTCGCATCAATTGGTCTAATCTAACTTGAAGTTCTCGTCGTTTGACCATGTATAATTGTATATCAACGTCTTGTTGGAGAAAACTTGTAAAATCTCGTGTTTTCCATGACAAAATCTTCCAGTTGCATTGAGCTTATTACAGCAGGTTCCAAAGTTCTTCTTTGTAGTGGATGTTCGATCCAAGTTTTGTCCAGAGTAGTAACCATTTGGCGCTTGGTATAAATGGGAGCTCCATAGGGCCCATAAATCAAAGAACGCAAAAGCCACCGATTCCTCTGAAAGATACCAAAGGTCACCCAAACATTTCTTCATTGCCACGTCTGCAACTGCACTATTTATTTCCCTGTATTTTGTCAATGTCCTTAAAGATCTTAACTCTACAGGTCAAGTCGAGGAGTATAGATGGTGCATACGGTGCTTGAAACCAGACTTTGACGTATAGCAGGCAGATGTCAGCTATACCCTTTATTCTCTTCTTGTTGACTTGAATTATTTCTTGAACATCCATATCTTAACACTGTAAATGCTCTTGCCGATCAACCTCGCTCTGTGCAGCCCAGCTGAAAAATCATTATGTCCTTATCCTTTGGTGAACCAAGAGAAAACATAACCACTGCTTCCAACTTAATTTAGGCATATGTGATAGCGACATGCACTCTACAACAAATCCTTGTCCAGCTTCTGTTCCAACAGGATGCAGGCACCATTTCTAAGTCCACTGTTCACTGATGTAGTGTCAAAGCACATAGATTTGATTTGATCAGTAATGCCCCAAGTCACAACCGCTTCGTACACTGCAGACACTGAAGATTTTCTTGTCCCGATGATAACTTATGTAAACCGAGGAGCTGGTCGACATCCACTCTAGAAACGAGGACATGAAGACGGTCTACTATTTCTTTACTGCAGTCTGCAGATGTCTTCCAACAACTTTCCATCCCAGTGAATTATTAGAGGAACTCCTGGTTGGCCTTCAGCTTTCAAGTTTTCATAAATTTTTTGCCGATTCTTTATTCACTGCTTAAGCATTGAAAAACAATAGAGATTGAACTCTGCGGGATCATTGCCAAGACATTGTAGTGCGAAAGAAAGTAGGCCTACAAGGGTTGCATTTCTGTTACTCACTTTCGCCGTGGCATTGTCAAGACTTAGGCCTATTGCCAACTCTGTGTTCTCTTTGACAATAGCGAAATTATGCAATATACACGAAAAACCAAAATGAAGCGAAATTGCCGCCAAAAGATGCAATGGCTGTGAATGCAATATAAAAAATGTCAATAAAATAAGTAAGTAGGTGGCAATCATGATGTCGGAGGTGTTAATAAATATGTGAGTAGTTGTCTATCAAATTCTATCATAGCGATTAACATGGTTGGAAAGCATATTAATGGAAATTGCGCATAGTGGACCACAGAGCCCAAATTAATTCTAACCTTGAACTTTAACCTCTGGTAGCGACCCCTAAATGTCCTCAGATTCTCTCCAAAAATTTTCTCAATTTTTTCTCATAAATAGAAACCAACTTAGAGGGTGCCCCGTTATAAAATCAAACTTTTTAAAATAAGGACCACCCTAATATATATATATATATATATATATATATAGACTATATACATGACTGCGATTGTGATCAATAATGAAGAACTCGGTTTGAAATAATTATATTAGACGCGATGGAGGAGGTCAATTGCTGTCGAGGTCAAGGTCAAAGTCTAAACCTAAGGAATGCTGCTTAGATTTCAGGCGCTAAATGAGTATCAGGGGGGGGGTGGGAAAGATTCAACAGAAAGTTGCCGGTCGACCGTCCATACCCTTTAAGCGTCAAATTAATTCCTCACACTCTATACAGTCTGCACTGACGCCATAATTGATCAGAGAAACGGTATATATATATATATATATATATATATATATATATATATATATATATAGAGAGAGAGAGAGAGAGAGAGAGACAGACAGACAGGCAGACAGAGACAGACAGACACAGACAGACAGACAGACAAGAAGAAAGACGGTGACACAGACGGTGACGGACACGGACACGCGGGCAAGAAGATAAAGACAGAGACAGAGAGTGAGACGAATACAGAGAAAGGTATAAGGAGGGTCATGAGGGACATGTTGCAGACGAAGAGAGTAGCTTTCTATCGATTGATCTAGAGTGGTGAGTGAGTGAGTGAGCAGCTGATCGAGTGACTGAGTATAGGTCGTGAGTATATCTAAACGAGTAAGCAAGTCCATGGGCGGAGTGTGGTTTCCGTTCTTGGAGGAGCTAAAGCCTTCTTGGGAGGGGGCTAAGTCCGGGAAATGATACCATTTACACGGGGAAAAAATTAATATGGGTCTTCTGGGGGGGGTTAGTCCCCTTTGGCCCCTGATAAACTCCGCCCATGAGCAAGTCAGAAGAAGTCTTTAGTCTTACAAACAATTCAGATGACCATTGGCGCATTCGATTGGTCAGTCGTATACTTGTCGGGAGTTTTACTTTTTTTAAGTTGCCCTTATCTGAATTCTTCTCTATTCTCGAAATTTCGGACAATGGTCGTGTGAGAGATCGTGCTTAGGAATTAACATTTTAACTTGCACATTTATTTTGCGCGGTTTCGGAAGTCGGCCCTATACCAGTTTTTTTCGGGGTAAAGAGGTTTTCAGAAAAAATTCGATCAAAGGGTGTCGTGCCTGGGCTAAGTAGGCCCTAATTGTCCGTTCCGAATCAAAACGGCCGTTTTTCCAGTCTTCTCCGCCCCAAAGTAGAGGCCTATGTTAAACAATAAACACGGAATGCGTGACAGACTTAACTGTATAAGCTTACTTGTATACGCTGATCAAATCTTGAGATTAGATTATGGACTAACAACTCTATAGTCTCCTTATTCTGTCCGTAGACCAATCGTCGAGGTCGGTCGTCTTTTAAATCGGCTTTAATTAATGTCATAAACATATTTACAGACACCGTTTCGAGTTGAGTATACGCCAACGACTTGGAAAATGTTCGATTCGGTAACGATGGAGATCTACGCGTTGAGTCGTGTTTCTCTAAAGTGCTTTCATATCCGATTAAACGAAGCAGAGTTTCGAAACCGCCAACAGTGTTGCAGTAGGACTTGGAGAAATGCGATCCGAATTTTTTTCTATAGTCGAGAACTGTTTGTGATATTATCTGTGATGTTTTGAATTTATTTTCTTAGAATTGCAGATTTTAGAAGCTATCGTCGGACGTGTAAGTTGATAGCGATAGCCTACCATGCAGCACTGCCATGCATGCCTTTGACTCTGTTGCGACTGTCCGGGCTATAATCATGTGCTTTGCCATGGAAACCTTGATGGAGACTTGGGTGTCGTCAAATCGACTCCTCCGCAGCTCTTTAGAAACTCAATTCATTTCGCTTGGCACCCGAGCTGGCAAAGCTATAGATATGACAACCACTGCTGATGCCTTTCCTGATTTTGTCTTCTCAACCAGAATCCGTGACCTTGGTGTTACTCTGGACGGTGGACCAAGAGCCAACTCTCTCTCCACACATTCACTCACTCAGTCGTGCCTGTTATTATCAACTGCGTCAACTACGCACTGTTGTTCGCTCGCTTACTCCTACTGCTGCTGCAACCCTCGTCCATTCTTTTATTACCACCAGACTTGACTATTGCTGCATGCACCCTCTATGCTGGCCTACAAATTGCCCGTCTGAGTTGCCTTGATCGCATCCTGCACTCTGCAGCCCGCCTTATTGGTCGCATATATATCCAAATTCAGTCACATCTCCAGCTATATGCGTGACGTTCTCCACTGGCCCCCACTCAAACAGCGAATTGAGTATAGACTATCTACTCTAGTCTGGCGCTGCCTGCCTTTGTGAACTCTTAGTTCTCGCCATTTCAGCCCCTTTCGTTCGACTGAACAAAGTCTGCTCTCAGTCCCTTTTGGCCCGCGGGCCAACCCGTGGCCCGCGGGCCAAAAGTGGCCCGCCAGGCCTCAGAAAATGGCCCGCCAGGCGTCAGAAAATGACCATCATCTCTCAAAGAATAATTATCAATTATGAAAAGTATAAATAAATTTACAATTTGGACAGGATAGAACACATTATTATTTTCTATTACAAATTATTATATTTTAACGTCGATAATTAACATCAAACATTATATTTTGAATCAATTACAGCAATTGTATATGCTTTTAGTTAATACAATTTTAACCTTGTGGCCCCCTAATGTCCTTCAACTAAGAAAGAGTGGCCCTCGTGTCCTCCAACTTAGAAAAGTGGCCCTCAAGTCAAAAAAGGTTGGGAACCACTGCTTTTGCTCAAAATTAACATAATATAGCTTAGCCAATATATATACCTCCACTATGCTTTCTTGGTGGTAGATATATACGACCCTCAACGTGGAATGGTCTTTTGCCCTCCGCTCTCTTTGTAAAAATCCTTCTCAGGCTTTCCTCTCTCATGCATCTTAAGACAGTTTTATTTGGCCGCGTTGAGGCTGGGAGTGCCTCTGAGTAGCCCCTTGAAGAGGCGCTATAGAAATGCATCTAATGAATGAATGAATGAAGGATGATGATGATCATCATCATCATCGTCGTCGTCACATGCGTTGTCTGCAATCTGTAATTTCCTTAGGTAAGAATGTGAAGTCTATGATGTATAGGCCTACATTTTTTATAAATTGCTTAAATAGGTCTTTTACATGTTAATCAAGTTAATCGTCTTGAACGGAGGATGCATGGCTAAGCTGTTTATATATATGCCTAATATATAAATACTGACCAATGTGCAATATGACATATATATATATATGTGTGTGTGTGTGTGTGTGTGTGTGTGTATATATATGCATTATGCAATATATATAAATCTATATGTATATATCTCTCTCTGTGTCTCTCTCCCTTACCCTACATATATATTTTATATATATACTCATTACGGATGCGAATGATGGTTGGTGTGTGCGCGTGTGGTTGGTCCAGATGATGGAGATACGTGAGGAGGGGAGGAGGAGATATACACAGGCGCAGGGATTAAGTCGTCATACACCGGGTTTCGGCTACTATATAGGAACTGCGGCCTCCTCGGCATGCAGCAGCAGCAGCAGCAGCGGCGGCGACCGTGGAGGCGGTGGCAGCGGTGGAGGTTGACCGTCGACCGTCGTAGGACGACCGATAGGCGGCCAGAGGCGCCTTCCTCACCAACTCATGTATGATGCTGATGCTGATGTTGCTGCTGCTGCTGCTGCTTGTGGAGCATCAGCCCACCCAGCAGCAGCAGCGGCGGCGTTGGCCCCTGGCATTGGCATCGCTCGATCACTGGCTCACGCTGCCCGACGCCAGCTTAACGTGCCATACATCGTAGCAGCATCAGCAGCAGCAGCAGCAGCAGTGGCAGCGGCAGCAGCAGCAACCAAAGACGACATAATACGATTCCTCGGAGTCATCTTCTGATTCTGGTTAAACGATGATGCGGTCCATGCAATGCGATGGATGCGATAGCAGCAGCAGCAGCAGCATTGATGGTAAGATGAAAGCGGGATAAAGACCTTCATGCGAAAAAACCCTCGTAGGGCGTTGCAGTAGTCATGTCGCTTAAGGTTAAGAGATCGTACGACTCCGAGAGACGGACTGTGACGGCCGCGCGAGACTCCGATGGCTGCAGCGGCAGCAGCTCGCCTCAGCACCGGAAGCTGCGACGAGAGAGGTCTGCGACGACAGCCGCTGAGCAGGATGCCGTGGCAGACCGGGTGGGATTACTCGGACTCATCCAGCGCAACATCTGCGATGTGACGTCAACGGCTGCCCTGGCCGTTCCCACGGCAACCGGGAAGCTCGAAGCGTCAGCGCCAATCGTACTCGATGACGTCACGACGACGTCATCGACAAACGCACGGGGTTCGGTGCGAAGGATGCGGTCAAACACGACGACGAGTTCGTCGATGAGGGCGGCCTGGAAGATGAAGTACCAGGACTTCGTTCCGGAAAATTGGACCGCAAGTGGGAACTCAGAAAGCTTCCAGTAAGTCACTCGTTCGCCGTCAAATTTGGCAATTCATTCATTCATTCATTCATTCATTCATTCATTCATTCACTCGCTCACTCACTCACATAATAACTCCACCAATCATTCATTTATCAAGTGTCCATCTAACCATCCATCCATTTTTCCCTTCATGTATGTATGTATGTATGCATGTATGTATGTATGTATGTACGTATGTACGTATGTACGTATGTACGTATGAACGTATGTATGTATGTATGTATGTACGTATGTACGTATGTACGTATGTACGTATGAACGTATGTATGTATGTATGTATGTATGTATGTATGTATGTATGTATGTATGTCCGCATGTCTGTCGTTTAGCTCTATTAGTCTCCTTCTTTTGTTCTTTAACCCCGTTTGCTTTTGTGAACGACAAATTAATTAATGAGGAGCTACATAAAAGACATGCG
Organism: Lumbricus terrestris; assembly: GCA_949752735.1. Lineage (NCBI taxonomy): Eukaryota > Metazoa > Annelida > Clitellata > Crassiclitellata > Lumbricidae > Lumbricus > Lumbricus terrestris. The sequence continues at coordinate 30,534,974 of OX457038.1, read as the reverse complement.
TGACTCAGCTAAGCGTCTTTAACAGCAGCGTCGACTAAACAGACGACAGATTTATGTGGCGCCAATCCTAATAACGAGGCGCGATGCATTTATTTAGGGCACTCAACCGTTACAGCTCTGTTTGTGTGTGTGTGTGTGTGTATATATGTATATATATATATATATATATATATATATATATATATAATATACACAATGTCATCCACGCACACTCACACACATACTCACCTACAGGCATACGTGCACACACACACTCACCTACACACACATACACACATATGCACACACATGCACACATACACACAAATGCACACACATGCACACATACACACATATGCACACACATGCACACATACACACATATGCACACACATGCACACATACACACAAATGCACACACATACACACTTCAGGTTGTATTGCTTGCTTTGCGTGCAATTGTTTGTGTTTGGAATTGACACATTGCACACACACACACACACACACACACACACACACACACTTGCACATGCAACCGCACATTCACCCTTCTACATCTATAGAGAGGAAAGGCAGCCATGGCTATAGCTATTGCTTAATTCTCCTCCCCATCCTCTCCGTCCACGTCTCCCTCCCGCCACCCAGGCACCGGCGGCGCATGCGCAGTTGCAGTGCCACGAAACGCACTCCTCCACCCCTCCTCCAGTCTTCCATGCAGTCCGTCCATCCGTCCGTCCATCGTTCTGTGACGCTGCTGCATTCTCTTCCTCATCGGCTGCTGCGCCTGCCGCCAGCATCCATTGGATGGATAGATGAAGCGATGGAGGGATGGGTGGAGGGATGGAGGATGGATGGATGGAGGGATGGATGGATGGATGGCCGCAAGCATCTTTCGCTCGTTTGCTGCCATGGCGTGGACGGAGTGAGAGCTCTGTCTGTAAATCTCTATCTCTCTCGCTCTGTCTGTCTGTCTGTCTGTCTGTGTCTGTCTCTCTTTCCTGTCCCAGTTGTGTATTATGTATAACGTATATGTATAATGATGTATGTGTATATTTGTGTGTGTGTGCATGTGTGTGTGTGTACGTGTGTGTGTGTGTGTGTGCTTTGGGGACAACTCATTTATTCACTGTCCTCGAAATCTCTACAGCAATTGCGACGTATATATATATATTATATATATACATGTATATTTATACGTATAGGCCTATGTCGAAATATTTACTCTGCATTATGTATACATAAATATCGAGCAATTCACATTTATTTATATGTTGACTGATTTCTCTTTATATTTGTTTTGCGTGCATGTACGCATGTATATACATGTATAGCCTATACATATTTATTACACGGACATAATTATATATCATATATACACCGTGTCTCAATAAAAAAAGGTGCAGAATTGTTTTTGTCAGAACTTCGTCAAATTTCCACCAATCTTAATAACTTTTGGCAGGTAGATGGAAAAATGGCTGAAATTTCATGCTATATATAAATTTTCCACCTCACCTGATTCATATCACCGCATTACCTTGTTAAACACAGATGTACCAATTTTGCATATAACGCTTAGATTTTAATACTTCCAACAAACTATCTGACTTGTGAATTAGCACGCAATGAAGTAAATAGCAGAGTTTCTTAATTGTTATGACAGAACTGCTTAAAAGTGTTAGAATTGGTGCTCGAAATGTGCACCGCATGCGCGGACATAAGCGCTAAGACGGCGACGCCACTGGTCGATAGCACCATCAACAATCGACTGGCCAAAGCGCGCCCACTCGTCGATCAGACGCGTTTTGAGTTCGTCGACGTTGGCTATTCTGGATCGGCAAACCTTCTCCTGCAGCACACTCCGTATGCTATAGTCGACTGGGTTAAGATCTGGTGAATTCGGCGGCCACAGAGTTGGAGGAATGAAGTCGGGCGTCTCTCGCTCCAGGAAAGAGACAGTGTCGCGTGCTCGATGCGCCGGGGCACCATCCTGTTGGAAGACAAAAAACTCGCCCTGGGATATCCGGCGTATGTCTGACGGTATCTTCTGGGCAAGAAGGTTGTAGCGATAGTAGGCATATGCCCCATTCACTTTGACATCCGATTCGATGCAATGGATTTCAATGCAGCCAAGCTTCGAAACGCCGTTATATGAAAAATTGGTAATCTGTGTTTAACAAGGTAGTGAGGTGATGTGAATCAGGTGAGGTGGAAATTTTATATATAGCATGAAATTTCAGCCATTTTTCCATCTACCTGCCAAAAGTGATTAAGATTGGGGGAAATTTGACGAAGTTCTGACAAAAACAGTTCTGCACCTTTTTTATTGAGACACGGTGTATATGATGTGTATGGTATGATATAATGTGTACTGTATGATACAATGCATAGACATAGTCAGTATATATATATATATATATATATATATATATATGATATGGACACAGAGCGATCTAAATCTGCGGAGTATAAGTTAGATTTGCTCTGTTCATCTGGCGGTACGGACATGTAAGGAAAGAAGGACTGAAGGAAGGAGGAAAGGAAAGGAAAGGAAGAGGAAGAGAGAGAGAGTGAAGAAGTATGCATGAAAGTAAAAGAGATGGGTTTAAAAATGAGGAAAAACAGGAAGAGGGAGGGAGGTGCACGTTGGTATACTTCAGGGAATGACTGGAAGCATAAATGCAGGAAGAGAATGGAAGAATGCGAGGAAAGAAAGAAGACGTGACTATATATATATATATATATATATATATATATATATATAATTCATGTATATGAAGGCAGAAAAAGAAGCAGCGTGCATACGTTTGTCTATATATCCCATTCTATTCATGTCCTCTCTCTCTTCGGTGAACACAGACAACGGTTTCGTCTTCGTGAGCGCTAATAATAATACGAACCCTTCAACGCAATCGCCGCTGCATGTCATGTAGTCTTCTATCGCAAACAGTATCAGTTCTGAATGTGTTGGAACAGCCGATCGAAATTTCCAAGGAACCAACGAAATGAAATGCTGCAGAGTAAGCATGCAGACTAATAATAGGCCAGACTTATCCAGAAGTACCGGTAGATGTTGTGAATGCCCGGGCATTTGACGCCGCTGATTCGTGCAATGTGACGAAGGAAGGAGAAAATAAATGGGGGGGGGGAGACTGAGAGTGGATGGCAGCAAATGACGCACTGTATACAGCGGGCAGATGAGATCATGAGGAACTTAAACGTGCTGATGATGCCTTACTTGCAAGACTCATGAATTCCAACTCAATTGCTCGTTATACCATGCATTGTCTGACTTCTAATATAGGCCTTTGTTTATCTTACATGCAGTTATCAACATAGGCGTACGGGAGATTTCAGCAGTGGGGCAGGGGCAAAGATTTAACTTCTACCCAAAAAATTAATCCTGATATCTCGTGGAAAATACTACTTTTTCACAGAAAAAAAGTTGACGACTTTTTTAGTCATTTCCCGGGTCTGCTTGCCCGAAAAACAGTTTTGCCTGAAATCTGGGGGGCATTTACCCCTCTGGACCCCCGCCTCGTAAGCCTATGGTTATCAATGTGTAGGCCTATTCGTTTAATTGAAAATCAAACAAATCCTGGTGACACACCGCACCCGGTACAGTAAGAAATGTAAAATAAAACAAAGAAGTAGTAATAAAGAATAAGCTTAGCAATATTGATGTAATAAGGTAAGCTTATAGCGGCAGCCATAAACAAGCGCTCATCTGCATGTCTGGTTATCAGCGGCGCCCGCAGACGTACGCACGTACGCAAGTGCGTACAGCGCGACGGCTAAAAAAAAGTCATCAGTTTTTCCGGCGGATAGAAAAGGTGTGTTTTTGGGAAAATTTCGGGCTGACGACTAAAAAAAAAAAAAAGGTCATCAGTTTTTCGGCGACATTCACGAAAAAAATTTCCCTGTTCCCCCTCCATCGAAAATTTCTGTGCGTACAAGAAAAAATCCTGCGGGCGCCGCTGCTGGTTATTGATGTCATATGTTAGAGGGGAATGGTTCTTGAGTAACCATTATGTCCTGATAAAAATGTATAATATATGCTACTCGGAACGATAAATGCCGATGGTATACTCCTGCCATGAAATTCGTAGTAAAAGATGATGAATATCGTCACCTGCGGAGGCTATATAGACTAATATATAGACTAATATAGACTAATCCAATGCTACAGCGAAACTCTTCTATGACGCGGCTGTTCACAGTTAAAACACAGGCGACAGCCATGATCGCGGTGAAGATTGTAGCCTAGGTGTTGAAATCGTTCAAAAACGCGCAGTTACTCACGGTTTCCATGGAATATATATTAAGGCATCACAGAAACAGACCAGGTGGCAGCATTTAGAATCCAAGTGGTGCAGTTTTGTTGTGTTATTATTGCCCAACTCTGAAAGTCCGCAAAAAGCATCGCGGTTATTAGTTAGGCCTATTTCCAGAAACATGGCGGTGGCCACGAGGTGTAGGTCTATAAAACATATCGTCCTGGAGCACATAATTTCTCGCAAATGACTCTATACAGACTTCACTAAATCGGGCTAGCTGACTGATTACCCGAATACAACAGTTACTGTCCTTTGTCAGAAAACGGGTGAAAACTTAATAAAATGCAACATTACCTCCAGTGCTTAAAGTGTAGAAAATAAGTAGGCCTACCTGGACGCTCATAACTTCTCCAGGCTCTGATGTCCAAGTAAGTGGCAGGACGACGTGGAGATTTGAAAAGAGTGCCTGGACGCCGTCCATGACCGTCCAGCCACACTTTAAGCCCTGATTACCTCTAAACAAATGTTGGCTGCAACCGGAAGCACCGACAGCAAAAGCCAGAACTTTGGTCTATTGGATTTAAATTGTGCATTTGTGTTTCTCCTATAGATTTCGGTTCGTCGGCATAGACTATAATAATTTATATAGAGTCTTATCTGATGCGATCATCGATTAAAAAACCTGAGGATCATTACAATTGCGCTATAGAAGTCATCAGATTCCATGTGGTTGGACAGAGGATGTTAGGCCTCAACCCAACTCAAGATGTTATGTTAAAAGCCATTTGTGACTTTGTCCTCTGAAAATTTATAATTTCCACAAATAAGAATCGTCATCAACTTTGTCTATAGGCTAGAGCATAGACTCAGAGGTTCTCAAACTTTATTTTTATTGTACCCCCAAGTAATAAAATCGAATGATGGCGTACCCCCGGGCCCCAGCAAAGTCAGATCAGAAACAAAATGCCATTGCGAAGTTCCCTTTGCAGTAACAACTGAAAGTCCATTTAATTATTGATGACATCGTTTATTCGAGTCGTATTTAGGGAGCAAAATTTTGTTTGAATCTTATAATTTTATCAACAAATTTAAAAGGGAAAATTGGTCTCTAACCTATGTATTATAAGAAATAGCCAACCTATAGTGCTGTGGACTTGTTTAGACTAGCACAGATTTGTTAAAATCTGGTTTATTATTCGTCAATTTCAAATACAAATTACCCCATGTTTTTTTATAGCAAGAATACTGTAAAAACCAGTTTTACCCAGATGTGCAGGGCTTAAAGTGTGCCTGGACAGTCATGGACGGCGTCCATGCACTTTTTAAAAAAATCTGAACACCGTCCTGCCACTTATTGGCCAGTACTGACTGGAAAGGTAAGTGGCGTCCAGGCACTTCTTTTGGAAAGGTAAGGGGCGTCCAGGCACTTATTTTTCCACACTTTAAGCACTGCAGATGTGACGTGCTGAAAGGAATCGCAAAATTTAAAGAGGGCCAGGAAAGTAATCCTTAGGTCAATTTAGCTATCCGCCACTTGAGTTCTATATTTATAGTATGAGAATTGCTGACTTTGGTTTTTCCATAGATTTATACATTATTTGTTTCAACAGTATAGTGGTAGGCCTAAACATAAATATGTTGCATGCATTGTATAGTATGTGAGTCTAATTATATGAAGTGAAATAAATAAATGACAATGCTGTTATATGTTGCAACGTTAAAAATCATTGCTAATCAAAGAAAGATGGACACAAAGTCCATAATCTCAAAGAAAATTTATGTTTCTGGAGTTTTCCGCGTACCCCTTACGGGCATCTGGCGTACCCCCAGGGGTACGCGTACCACAGTTTGAGAACCCCTGGCATAGACTATAGGTAGGCCTATGTTTCTTTCAAACTTCAAAGCATTTTGCATTCACTCCAGCGCCCACCTATATACGACCATTCACCACTGCTATCGTAATCGCACTCCATCTTGCATATACATGTAGCAACACCAGTGACGGCGCCACAATAAGTCATCTGACGCAGTATACCTATTTTACTCTTCACCTGCCTTATGGTGTGCCAACAAATGTTTGAATATTAATGTAGTCTTTAAATTTTTAATTTATTCGACCTGCTGATGACCTGACGTGACCTACCGTATTATAATGAAATTGTATATTTCTGTCACAGTATCACCGCCACTGGCACTTGCTATCACACTCTCTCCCAGCTTGATCCCAATTCTTATTCAAACCTGACATTGATAAGCCTAAACTGATCATACAACATGTCTCTTATTTATACCTAACTAGCTGAATTACCCGGCGTTGCCCGGGAAATTTCGATATTTGGTCCACAGCCACGCTGACCCCTTTCCCACTTAGCCTTTCTCACCCCACCTTCTTCCATCGGCCCCAACCCGGTCCCAGCCTGGGGTGCGTGGTGTTGTCGGTGAAATGTAGATTTTTCGCCCCAACCCAGCTCCCATTGCAACCGCCCCTGCGGGGCGGGTTCGTCACCTTCCGTTGTGGCCAGCATTTGCCGGCGAATTTTGGTTCTTTTGCCTAAACCCGTCCGCCCTAAATACCGGTAATGTCCAGATGGCCTGTATACGTACGACGACACGGTACTATATTAATTACCGGTATCCATTGTCATTGTCTTGCGATCAACCGTTCATAATATTATTATCAGCAGTGCTTAAAGTGTGGGAAAATAAGTGCATGGACGCCCCTTACCTTTCCAAAAGAAGTGCCTGGACGCCCCTTACGCCTACAGGCTGTGCTGGCCAATAAGTGGTAGGACGGCTTTCATATTTTAAAATAAGTGCATGGGCGCCGTCCATGACCGTCCAGCCACACTTTAAGCCCTGATTATCAGTGTTTTTAGTATAATTTAGCGAAAGCGCGCGCTATAAAATCGGCCGCCTAAAGCGAAGTAAAGAAGTGATGACGTCATAAATCTATGGGATCTTTGAAAGCGATCCGGCGACCAATCTTAAATACTGCATTATATTAGCTTTCGTCGGATTATTAAAAATTAAATGTTTCAAATTCGGCAAAGGTAAGATTTTTGGATCGCGAACCCCCCTATGTTTGTTAATGGTTCCTAAAAAGTATTTTTGTAAATATTGGGAAAATCGGTCGGGTGGATAAGAAGAAAATTGTTCGCAAACATTGGAAAAGTTTCGCCTTTATAGTTTTAGATTAATTTTATATAGGCCTATCACACTGAATAGCGGAAATGTCGGCGATTAGTGCAATATAATATAGGCTGCAAATACTTCTATAGAGGAGAAATAATACTGGATTAAGTCTATAGATTAAGAGGATCTTTTCCAAATGAGCAAATTCACTATACTCTATAGGGCCAACTGATTCTTGAAAGACGAGAGCCAATTGTGGATTCGTGATTCAAAATGTTCAAATTTCTCACATCGTTCATGATCGTTGGATTCAGAAATATAATTATTCAGATTAAATCCGATATCTGGTGAATAAAAATGAAATAAATAACAAACAAAAATTGAAATGAACGGACATTTATAAATCAACGGAGTTTTACGCTATATCCACAGCTGGGGTCTGATGTAGACAGTGCCCAGGCTAATTGTTCAGACTCGTCAAGTTCTAGTCAAATCTTCCTACCTGGTGCAGTGGTGCACCAGGTAGGAAGATATACGCTCTCTTGTGGACATGGCCACGTCATTAACACAGTCGCCAAAACCCGAAACCTTAAGCTGGTGGATGACTCTGGCAGGGATCTGATGGACCTGCGCTCCCCGTGGACCAAGTCCATCAGATCTCTCTCTCTGTCCATGTGGGAACCCTGCATGCACTTTTTATAGCACCCAATATTTTCGAAAAAGGGTTCTTTATTCCCGGAGCTGAACTGGGGACACTTCCGAGTATAGGTACATGTATGATGTAGGTTATAGGGGCGCTATAATTATAAGTGCTCTACATGAATGAATGAGTGAATTAATGAATGAATGAACGAATGAATGAATGAATGAACGAATGAATGAATTGACTGATTAATCTACTTGCCTGACATTCGCAGCCAAGCGGATTTGTCAAATCTCAACTTAGTCTAATGAAATGTAACCCGCAGAAGATTAATTACATTCACCACCAGTTCAATTGGGATCCATCTATCCATCTATCTTCCTCTCTATACAAAGTCCAGTTATGTGTCAACTCCACCCCGCCCGCCCCGCACCCACGAGACCACTTCTGTTGTTCTATTGCACCCATGGCGTTACAAAGCCTGGCTGTTGGTATAAGGTACCAATGACATGAATCCGTTGAAGAGTGGAATGTTTGCTTCGATCAGTTTTGGTCAGTCCATGGAGACAATTTTCGAGATACAATTCATGAGAAACTAGTTCATAATGCTGCAGAAAGAATAAACTCGTCAGAGGTGCTCCAGACCTATAAGAATATGGGACGCGGTGGTGTAGTGGTGGGTTCGGTGCCATGGAGCCGGATAGTTAATTGAAAATTTTATGCTCTAATCAAAATTTAAAGTGACTCTAATTGTTTTAAGTGTCCTAAGCAATGTTCATAGAGAGGCAACTCGAATTTATTTAGTGACTCTGACTGTTCTTAAGTGTTTTAAATGTTCTAAGTGCTCCAAAACCAAAGCAAAACAAATTATCTAGTAGGAACAAACATACCTGTTAGTGTCATTGTTCAAAACAAAGCAGATGAAAATTAATTTGCAAAAATAAATACACGCAGAAGTGACTTTTTCGACTTTTCTTCATTTGGGGAGGGGGTGGGTACGATTAATACGGGCTATACTCTATTTCGTGACACCGGCCTTAGGCACAGGCAAAACATGTAGGCCTAGTTGCCTGAGGCGCCACAGTCTAGGGGAGGGCCATTTTACTTAAAATGTGCTCTGCAATTATAGCCTACATTTTTCATTTTTGGCCATTTTTTTAATTCCGACAAATGTTTTCGTTTGAATTTTAAAAAATTCCAGGATTTGTCTACTATAAAACAACAAGGCAACAAGGTTGAGAGCAAGGGCGAATACAGAAATTTTCGATGGGGGGCCAAAATTTTGGGTCTTGGTCCGGGAAACCGGGAAAAAATTTCCGTCTCCATCCGCCGAAAAAGTTGATGACCTTTTTTTTTAGTCATCAGCCTGAAATTTTCCCAAAACATACCTTTTCCATCCGCCCAAAAAGTTGATGACCTTTTTTTTACCTTTTCCATCCGCCCAAAAAGTTGATGACCTTTTTTTTTTAGTCATCGACCTAGATTCCTAGAATTTTACAAAAAACATACCTTTTTCCATCCGGCCTCCACCCGAAACACTGATGACCTGTTTCGCCACTGCGCGGCACGGACATTCGGAGCTACTCGCGGGGAGGCCAAGTCAACTTTTCGGGACAGAATTTAATAGCTGGTCAAAAATAAAGAAATTTCTAAATGGGGGGCCATGGCCGGATTGGCCCCCCCCTGGATCCGCCCCTGGTTGAGAGTGCATGATTCTCTCGCTGATTTATCATTGCGTTGTGACGCGGGGTGGACCGTAGAGTGGCGTTCAAAATGCGCCAAATGTATGCTTTGTCTGGGTTGCCAAATGTATGCTTTGTCAGGGTTACCAAATGATGCTTTGCATGGGGCACCATTTTGACCAGGGGGCGACCCTGAAATACACGCAGGATAGTAGTTTCAATGTTCAACAACATCTTATGGCTATGCATGGGATCATTGACGTAGCAAACCTTCTTTTAATCAGACTGGGGCTGGCGTTGCCAAGGCAAACGCTGGAAGAGTTTTTAAAATATATTTAGACAACAGTTTGCCGATTAGGCTACAGCATTTACCAGCGCCAGTACTGTCGTTAAATAATGTACTGCAGCCTAAATAGCAACTGAATTGAACGAACCATAATAGACTGGACCTAGTTAGTTTAAGTAGCCACATTGGTCGGTCAGTCAGTCACACATCACATTGTGCAGTTGTTGCTGTTGCTAGACGGTAGGTAGGCTACGACATCAGCGGATTATATTATACAGGAACACGCCAAGGCAATTGGGATGAAAAGAATCCATGTATAGCGGCGAAGAACATGGCTTTCCTTTTGGCTTAATCTACTCAATGTCTGCCTGCGGGAACCATATTATGGCTGCTGTCACGTGTCATTACGATCATGAGGCGCCATTATTTCATTTCCATAATAGAAGTGTAGTTGCGCCTCTGCGTGTGTGCTTTCCACGTCCTGTGAGTATTACTCCGCGTCGCAGCATTTGTCAGTCCGTCCGCGAGTGCTAATAGATGCATAGAGGGACGGTGCGGCTGCTGCTGCTGCTGCTGTTAGTGATGCTGCGGCTGATGGCTATGGTGACACGATTACCGCTGTCACATTAAGCTGGCTCTATATCATTAGGGGTTTTCTCGTAAAGGTGTTTGACAAAACATTTCTTGGTATTTTTCGGCGATTACCGCGAGAGACCTGTAATCCATCTTCACCAAGTGTAAACACCGTGTGTTTCTGTGTGTGCGTCTCTGTGTGTCTGTGTGTGTGTGTTTGTGTGTGTGTGTGTCTGTGTTTGTGTGTGTGTGCGTGTGTGTAGCCTATGTGTGCGCATGGGTGTTTTTCTGTCAGTCCTAATGTCAGTGAGTCAGTGAGTGAGTCAATCAGTCGATCATTGCATGAATCAGTCAGTGAGTCAGTTTGTCAACCTACCTTAATGCATTCAGATGTCTTTAATGTCTGCATGCTTTTTATGCACACACACACACCTACGCACACACACACACACCTACACACACACACCTACACATACATATATATATACACACTATATTATAATCACTTCGTTATCATTTTGGACATAGTAGATCTACGATTACAATCAGTAATGAATGGATGATGATCTGATCACAGGTCATTACAGGATATTATTTTGATGTCATTTGATGTCTAAAATTAATCAGAAAGAAGCTTGTATATTGTATAGGCCTATAATAGGCTACATTAGGACGTGTATTTATATTACATAACGCGTTTGATTATTGAGCTATTGTTTTTTCCTTTGTTATAAATCACGCATGGTTATATTATTAGGGCAATTAATTATTAGGCCTACTAGCCCCAACTGTTGAATCATTTATACTTATCCGTCTGCCTATAATTTTATTCTGCCCGTGTAGGCTAAGTGTAACGGCATGTGTAAGTGTGAATCTTAAAAAATTTCTCAACGCCAAAGAAAGTCACATCAGAGAGAGAGAGAGAGAGAGAGAGAGAGAGAGAGAGAGAGAGAGAGAGAGAGAGAGAGAGAGAGAGAGAGAGAGAGAGGGAGAGGGAGAGAGAGAGAGCGAGACAGACAGACAGACAGACAGAGAGACAGAGACAGACAGAGAGAGAGAGAGAGAGAAAGAAAGAGAGAAAGAGAGAGAGAGAGAGAGAGAAAGAAAGAGAGATACAGAGAGGAGAGAGAGAGAGAGACGAGCTTAAACACCGGTGCTATATAAAATCAAGTGCGCAATCGTCAGGTTGTTTTGCTCGTTCCGCCACCATTAACGCTCCGTAAATCGATTGGAAAGAAGCGAACTGACAGCGAAGACTTTAGTGCAGCTGTCTAATGCACCATAGACTACTCGTTCGACCACCGGCAGCAAAATAACGAGCTTCATTTATTCCACTCGTTCAACAAAAACATGTTAGGTCGATTGGTGATCTAGGTCACTAATGTGTAGTTCTACCTGTCGCTGCCGCGCTTACGAAAGCCTCTGCTGCGTTTCTGCTGTCTTCGGCTTGACTTCAGAGCTGTTAGCGTAAAATGGGAAGTTGTCTCGTATAGCCTTATAGGCTACCTGAAATTCTACGGCGTATACGCAACAACAGACTGTCCTTAATTATACTTTGCAAAGTTTGGTTTACTCTACCTAGGCCTATTAATGCAGAATATTGACGGTAATATTAATTCTCAGAAATCCTGAGGGATCATTGATACCTCGGGTAAAAAAATAATAAAAAATAATTAAGTAGTCTAATTAAGTAATAATAGTAATATAGCAGCAACAACAACAGCAGCAACAACCCCACCACCACCACTACCACCACCACCACCACCACCACCACCACCAACAACAACAACAACAATGATAGTAATAATAATAATAATAAATTACCCTGGTCAGGTGGGAAATACTTGGGATGCCACCATTCTTCATACTTGTGCCGCCTCGTACATAACCCATCCGAACGCTTTGGTCGGGCCTGCATGAGTGCAGGCGGCCATCCGCAAGGAATAAAAATACTGATGACTGCCCACTTCGTCTTCGTGCATCTTTCACCCGGTGGCCAGAGACATTGGACCCGCTTAACCCGTCGGCCTCAGACTTCATAAATGAAATTGGCAGCCTCATCTCTTCAATTAGTGGGTAAAGACATGAGCCAAGCTTTCTTTTTCAACGTCTGTCCTTCCATAGGCGGAGACCTGGGCCGAGAATTGGGGGGACGGAAAGACGCGAGATTTTCCGAAAAATTTCTGACGACCGGCGATATCTGGGAAAATTTTTTTATTTTCGCCGCCAAAAAAGTTGATGACCTTTTTTTAGTCATCCGACCAAATCTCGACGAAATTTTCTATTTTCGCCGCCAAAAAGTTGATGACTTTTTTAGTCTTGACGCTCAACGATTGGGGGGACAAATGCATGGGCCGTCCCCCCCCAACACTTCCATTGGGGGGACCGTCCCCCTGTCCCCATCCGCCTAGGTCTCCGCCCATGTGTCCTTCGGTATCTAAAGCTACAACCTGCAGGGTCGCTTTCAAAAGTAGGCCTACTTTTGCTTCACACCCTGAAGACGAGGTCTGACCTTCTGACCCATCAGACGTTGATTCCTGGAATAATATTAATAATGATCTCTAAGCCCCTGGGGGGATGAAGCACCTCAGGGCAGTAAAAATAATAAAAATAAACATAGCAACGATGAGAAAAATAGCAGCATTGATCATCATCAGCGGTTTTTTTACTGTAGCCATTTGACAATTGCGCACGTGAATAGCTGATCTCTCATTACATCCAATTATGAGACGACATTAAAATAATGATGATCGATGCGCTTATAGGCTCGCTATTACAATGTCGACATGTTGAAACAATGGAGTTCTAATGATGATTAGGCAATTATGTGGCGTGTATAGTCAGTTTTTGTCTATATTCAATATCAATACTCTATATATTCAATCAATCCATCAATCAAATATTTTATTTGCAACCAAAGTATACATGACAGGTTTACATATCCTGCTCATTGGTTACAAAAAGGGAGTCCTTGTAAAGGGATAAAAATAATCCTACTGTATATAGGGACACCAGCTAATATATATTGAGTTGACGATGTGAGGTGGCCATGACAAAATCTTGCAAAATTAACACAGCGATTAACAAAAGTGACGAAGCACAATCAAGCAACTTATGCTAAAAGACGGAGGAGAAAAAACACAACAGAATAAATGTAAACTGAAAAACTCAACACTGTTGAGTTAAAAGCAATTATGAAAAGAAAATAGAACAAAAGCTTAACTAACGAACAGAGACCTACTGCAATGCATTCAATGAACGAACAGTACTTTACATTTATTAATTATTAGGTACCTTTTATTAAAATGGAAAATAATAGTAATAGTAATAATAGATATGAGATGCCTTTGGTAAAAAAGAAGATTATTTCATGCATGCATGATCAAAACGCCGTATGTCTTTCTGTCTGTCTATCTGTCGGTCTGTCTGAAAACATTCTCTTTGATTGTTGATTGGTGTCAGGTCGGGAGTGCCTCTGAGGAGTTTCTCTTGAAGTGGCGCTATATAATTGCACGATTACAATTACGATTACCTGTCTCTCTGTCTGTCTATCTATCTATCTATCTATCTATCTATCTATCTATCTATCTATCTGTCTGTCTGTCTGTCTGTCTGTCTGTCCGTCCGTCCGTCCGTCCGTCCGTCCGTCCGTCCGTCCGCCCGTCCGTCCGTCCGTCCGTCCATCCATCCATCCATCTCTATCTATCTATCTATCTATCTATCTATCTATCTATCTATCTATCTATCTATCTGTCTGTCTGTCTGTCTGTCTGTCTGTCTGTCTGTCTGTCTGTCTGTCTGTCTGTCTGTCTGTCTATCTATCTATCTATCTATCTATCTATCTGTCTGTCTGTCTGTCTGTCTGTCTGTCTGTCTGTCTGTCTGTCTGTCTGTCTGTCTGTCTGTCTGTCTGTCTGTCTGTCTGTCTGTCTGTCTGTCTGTCTGTCTGTCTGTCTGTCTGTCTGTCTATCTATCTATCTATCTATCTATCTATCTATCTATCTATCCGTCCGTCCGTCCGTCTGTTGTCTGTCTATCTGTCTGTCTGTCTGTATGTCTATCTCTACTTCTGCCTCTAGGTCTCTAACTTATGACTGTCGCTGTCTAAACAGCTGACAGTATACCGACACGTATTTAATCTGCATAATTATTTGCAGATGCACGAAAGTATTCCATCAAAGCTTAACAGAAAAATGCTGCTTATCTGAAATTTTTACTGAAGTCTTGTCACACAAAATGCTCAAGTTGTTTTGTTAAAATTTCGTCGTAAAATGACACATAAACCTAAATATGCGTGTGGAGAGGTTGGTGTTGGCTCAGTGTGAGTTGACAAAACATCCATCTATATATGATTCAATCAACCGCAATTTTCTCCATGCGTCAACACTATACACCCACGTGCACGGACAGAAGCGTATAGACGCGCACAACAAATAGAACAAGCTGAAGTATAGACACACAGAAAAAATGAAGCAGAGAGAGACAGAAATAGAGAGAATGAATGGAGGGGAGAGACAGAAAGGGATGAATGGACGGTAGAGAGAGAGAGAGAGAGAGAGAGAGAGAGACAGACAGACAGACAGACAGACAGACAGACAGACAGAGACAGAGACAGAGACAGACAGACAGAGACAGAGACAGACAGAGAGGAAGAGATATGAATGGAGGGGATAGAGAGGGGAGGAGAGTATGAGGGAGAAAAACAGCACACACACAGTGCACACAGACAAGAGAAAAAGATAGCATGCACGCAGGGCAAAATATGACTATAAGACAGATGACAGATCGTGAAAAGGCGCTACTCAAAGCATTCCAGCGATTCAAGAAATGCCGAAGAGCAACGATTAGCTACATCAAAATGAACATTAAAGTCATCCGCTGGCTACTACTATTTGAGAAGGAAAGGAAACCAAATACTCAATTAGCGACTGAAAATCACTCAAAGCGTTGGCCAAAGAGATGCAGTGCACGATATGAGTTGAAAAGAGAGCAATTCCGCCTGTGAACACATTTTTATGCACACAGTGTATTCCATGGTGGACAGATGCATTAATTATTGCGTGCGAGCGTCATTGATTGAGATGTATGTGTGTGTATGGGTCACGGGTTTGTGCATGTGTTTATGTGCCTGTGTGTGTGCTTGTCTAAGTAGCAAGTGTTTGTATGTGTGTGTGTGCAATTGACATGCCTATAAAACAGATGTTCTAATGAGTAATTAATTGACTAGTATGCACAGAGAATTGTTGGATGATGCGGACGTTCAACACCCAGTCTTTCTTAGGACCCCATAGTAAAGTCCTGACCCCCGGAATATTTCTACATTCCTCATAGTTCGAGTGCATATATGATGAAACTAGTTTGAAATGGTTTTTGAATTGGCGCTTGTGCAGCAATTTCATGTTTGAACGGTTCTAGAACATGCTTATAATTATATGCAGCAGTTGCGTAGCATATAATTATATGAGAGTTTTGTACTTTTGATGTGATGATTTTGATCAAGTGATTTTGAAGTGAGTGTGCTATTCGATTGAAATTTAATTTTCATGAAGTGAAAGAAATCGAAGCCATTTTTCATGACACGTTATAACCTAACTAGGCCTACGGCTACATGTAACGGCTCCCTATCATTTCGTCGCCGATCATTTCGTCGTGTTCATTTCGTCGCCGATCATTTCGTCGAAAATCATTTCGTCGCGTGTCATTTCGTCGCGTTCATTTCGTCGTGTTCGTTTCGTCGTGTTCATTTCGTCGCCGATCAATTCGTCGCGTTTCAATTGGTCGCACTCATTTCGTCGTGTTCATTTCGTCGTGTTCATGTCGTCGCAAATCATTTCGTCGCGTTTTAAACACAACAGCTTATTTGGTAGCAATTTGATTATGCCTTCGGTGTAATCGTAGGCGTTTGTTTGTTACTTGCTGCTCAGTAATTGATTTTAACAGATCATTAGCCTTATTAGTTTTCGCAGTTCACCTTGCGATAAGTAAACAAAGATTGACGGTGCGTCTGACAGATTCTAAACAAGTCGCAACAGCCAACGGGTATAATCTATTTATCTAAAAGATTATTTGCTTGCTTGCGATTGGTTGTATGCCAATGAAGGTTCATCTATATAAACCGAACAGTCCATGACCAGCCATAGAAACACAGAAATGTCGCTGTTAACGTTTGTGAAGAGTAGCAGAGGCTGCGAGAAGGCAGTGTATGAAGGTTACATTTATACAAAGGAAAAAGAAAAAAACGAACACGACGAAATGAACGCGACGAAATGAGTGCGACCAATTGAAACGCGACGAAATGAACACTCGACGAAATGAACACGACGAAACGAACACGACGAAATGAACGCGACGAAATGAAACGCGACGAAATGATTTTCGACGAAATGATCGGCGACGAAATGAACACGACGAAATGATCGGCGGCGAAATGAACTACAAATAACTACATGTACATGTAGACGTGTGAAAGGAAAAAGGCCCACGTATGCTGTATACCGTTATTGAGAAGATATTTTTGAGTGTCACAAAGAATGACAGTGTACAACAGCCATTAGCTTGGCTATGACCGATATGAGACAGGAATCTTTACGTATACCCATGTAGGAGGGTTCACTTTTTAATCGTTTATTGCAGGGCTTATTCTAAGGATTTTTTTAGCTGCACAAAGCCAGAAATTTTTGTCATCCGTCCGTCATGAAATATGTCCCAAGTGGCAGGCCAAAAAATCTGATGACCTTTTTTTACCCATCCGTCATGAAATATGTCCCAAGTCTCCGGCCAAAAATCCTGATGACCTTTTTTAGTCATCCGTACATTTTCACTGCACACTCCACGATCCATTCGGCCCTTTCTCTTCTTTCGCTTTTACGGCTGCACAGATTCATTTGCAAATCCATTTTTTTTCTTGAACTGCACTTTGAAAACACCTGCTTCTATTAGGACGACCAAAAGTTACTACACAAAATCTGATTTACAGCTGCACAAATTTCTTTCCCAACTACACACTTTGTTTTGTGTCCTGCAGCTGCACGTTAGAATAAGCACTGGTTTATTGAGAGACTATATATTTTGATAAAATGCATCTGCATCGATGTATAAACAGGAAATAAATCGAGTAGACAAACAGAGTTGAATCTAGACATCTTCCGGGGGAAGTTCCCCAGGAATGACATTCCCCAGAAAATTAAAGGCTTTTTTTAATCTATGTGATTATTGCGTCACGTGACGGTTTGACCATTGAATAGAGTGTTGGCCGTTAAGAGAATAAAGAAATGAACGAGATTGCTAAAAGAGGTACCTAGAATCAGTTTTCAATGTTCACAGAATTTAGTAAATTAATTTGCTACCCAGATTTACAGGTTTTGTTTAGCAATATTAATAGAATAGTCAAGACAAAAACAATACTAATAGAATAAATAAGACAAAAACAATACTAGGCTAATAGAATAGTTAAAACAAAAACAATACTAATGGAATAGTTAAGACAAAAACAATACTAATAGAATAGTTAAGACAAAAACAATATTAATAGAATAGTTAAGACAAAAACAATAACAATAGAATAGTTAAGACAAAAACAATATTAATAGAATAGTTAATACAACAATATCAGTAGAATAGTTAAGACAACAATATTAATAGAATAGTTAAGACAAAACTAAAGAATAAATTAAAGGTCGTTTTAAATATTTTTGGACAAAGGTGTCGCCGCTGTCCGCCCGAACGGCCCTTTGTCCCACTTCCCCCGAAACCTGAACACCCCCCTTTAAACAGGGGGCTAGATTAAACACTGGTAGACAGGTAAGATGAATCAAGTAAGAGTCACAAATGACAGGTTTAGCCTACACAAATAAAAGTGGCATCAGATGGAATAAGACAGGCGAAGTTTAAGGCGGTTTCAACTTAAAAGACTGTAGACAAGTAGGCCTAATAAGAACAGGTGTCATTTCAACTTCCCATGCACGTCGTGACTTCAACGTTATACTCAGCAGATGAGACAGTGAAAGGTGAGAAGGCAGCAGAGATCGTGTAATCGCAATCTCCACATTTCTATAGCGCCACTCGAATGCCAAGCGCAGGGCACCAGCTTATTCACAAGCAATGTGCCTATAGTCAGAAGTATCGTCCAAAATAGTAGTCCGAAGAGGTTGTAGTCTCCGTATAGTCCATGGCAGCGAGACGTCTAACGTCTAACGCAGCCAGTTGACGGTGGATGACCTGCAGCCCGATGAACTGGGTTTTAGCGTAGTTAAGCCGAAGTCATGTTTGGATGACATCCAAGCCCCACGGGCTCCCATCATGGGCGGAGACCTAGGGGGGGACAGGGGGGGACGGTCCCCCCCAATAAAAGTGTTGGGGGGGACGGCCCATGCATTTGTCCCCCCCCCCCCAATGTTTGAGCGTCAAGACTTTTTTGGCGGTGAAAAATAGAAAAATTATAGAAATTCGCCGAGATTTGGCCGGATGACTAAAAAAAAAAAAAAAAAAAAAAAAGGTCATCAACTTTTTGGCGGCGAAAATAGAAATATTTCGTCGAGATTTGGCCGGATGACTAAAAAAAAAAAAAAAAAAGGTCATCAACTTTTTGGGCGGCGAAAATAGAAATATTTCGTCGAGATTTGGCCGGATGCATTTTTGGCGGCGAAAATAAATTTTTTTTTCGAGATTTCGCCGGTCGTCAGAAATTTTTTTGAAAATCTCGCGTCTTTCCGTCCCCCCCAATTCTCGGTCCAGGTCTCCGCCCCTGGCTCCCATATGATCGACTTCAAAGCCCGAGGGTCGCAATAGCATCACAGGCAGAGGAATGCAAGTGCATGGCTTGCATCTACAGATGGACCAGCTTAGCATGTATGAGGCATGCAATAAGCGATGCAAGGACGGAACTGTAGATAGGCTTAAGGCAGAAAGACGACGAAACCCTGAGGCCGCTTGTGCCCTGCATGCAAATGCCTCGCATGACATCATGCACATCGCAAGACATGATTATTTAACACGTCACAGTTCCGCTATGCGTCAGAACCTATATACGTCTACTATGCCAGCCTCATAAAAACAGACACACTATTTAGGAGAGTGCTCGAAATTAGCCGGTGATATAGCGGCTGCAGACACACGCACAGATGCAAATACAAACACAGATTTTCGATTATTAGGGCTGAAAACGCTAGTGCGTGCAAACAAATACACTATATATGAATGATGCACAGATAGTCATAAGTATAGATGATTTCATACTCACCATATATATATATACATATATATATATATATATATATACACACACAGAGACAGACAGACAGAGACAGAGACAGAGACAGACAGAAACATTGAGACAGAAAGAAAAGAGAGACAGACACAGACAGAGATAGAGACAGACAAACAGTCAGACACAGACACAGAAACAGACAGAGAGACAGACAGACAGACAGACAAAGAGACAGAGAGAAGAGAGAGACATCGACAGAGACAGAGACAGACAGACATACACAGACACTGACACACAGAGAGACAGACATATAGAGAGAGAGGAGAGACGAGAGAGACAGACAGACAGAGACAGAGACAGAAACAGACAGAGACATACAGACAGACATACAGACAGACCCAGACACAGAGAGAGAGAGAGACAGACAGACAGACATAGAGAGGATAGAGAAGATAAGAGAGAGAGAGAGAGAGAGAGAGAGAGAGAGAGAGAGAGGGGTAGGGAGGGACGGAGGGAGGGAGATAGGGAGGGAGGGAGGGAGGGGATCTGCTTTGGGAAATTTGGATGGCCTCGCAGAACCTCTAGATTCTGAGCCCTGTTTTGCAGTCTTCTCTTCCTAGATCCGTCCGTAGGTTTGTCCGTCCGTCCGTCCATCCGTCCATCCGTCCTTCATCCATCCAAGGGTTCAGCCGTTGTGTCTGCTCTATCAGCCTGCGGAGGACTAGAGAACTATATGAGGACTATTATAAGAGGAGCCCTTTTCCATCTATTATCGAATCGACAAACGTCCAATTCTATTTCGACGAAATAATCGTCGCTAGGGGTGAGAGAGATTGCGCATGCGCAGGCAAAATGGCGGAGGACGTCGACTGCAGCAGCAGCAGCAGCAGCAGCAGAGGCAGCTTCGGCCTCTATTGGTCCGTCGGGCATTGGAATGGCTCTTCTTCTCACTAGATGGCGTCGTGTCGTTCGCCGTCGCCCGAGAACAATTGAAACATCGTCGGCGGTGGTCTTTGTATACGAGGAGTGGCACCACACATTTCCAGTTCTCATTATTTCGTTCTATATGAATGCATATTATATATTTTATATATATTAGATTGTATTTTATTGTATATAATATATATTAAATATGCAATTTTGTATCATATATATTATATATTATATCTTATATATATATTGTATATTATTATATAATTATTGCATATAAATTGCATATAATAAATTAAATGAACCCATATATATATACATGCTCAAATGTGCATCCATACACAGATAATATATATATATATATTATATATATATATATATATATATATATACTAGCCTATTTTTTTTATTTATACGAGGTATTGCCTGAGAACGAGTTCCGTGAAAAAATTTGTACATTGTAGGCTATCGCTATAGTAGACGGATTTAGACATTGCGATTTGCGAGGCACGCATTATTCGATTGCTTCTCGTCTCGCTATAGCACATACTCTTAATACACGACACTTAAATGACTTTCTAGCATTTATTCAGTAATGCAGTTTTATATTAGTCCTGTATTCAACACAAAGACCACGTATATAGTTTGTAACTTTGTGTATACATTAAATGCTTAGTGCACAATGCTTTTCTTTATCAACAATTATTGTCCTTCAAATGGCATTTTCTAAAATCGTTTTTCAGCGGTATAAATGACCTTTCTGCCAGCAGTTTGTTATCAAAAGCATCAGGAAGCCTCAAAACTGGTTTTGAAACGCTAACTGAATTGTATCATTGAAAATACGGCAATTCGATCAGAGTTAATAAAGCAAATTATTTTATCTGAATGAGCTGTACTCACGAATGACTAGAATTAGGAACACCTATAAGAACACTTAGAGTCACCAAATAAATTCGAGTCGCCTTGTTCTGAACGTTACTTATAGGACACTTAAACGATTAGAATCACTTTAAATTTTTATTACATTATCAATATTTCAATAATACGCATTTTTCAATCATTGGGATCAATTTTTTTATTAGTCTGTATGTATCAAGCACACTAAAATATAAGGCAGGAAAATAGTTACATAAGGCATTACAAGTATCACAAATTAATCAGGCAATAATCAAAGTGAGAACTAATTAGTTAACTCATATTATATAAACCTTTGGCCTAGATTAGGAATACCCCCAGGAATATATAAGTAGAGATTATTTAAACCTAGTGGCTATAGGATTGAGTGATACCAGTGTGAACAGTTAGCCCTAAACCTGGAGTGCGTCAAAGAGAATGGAATGAAATGGTTTATCCCCCGGATAGTGTATACCGGTATGTTCCATTCTGGGGATATATCGATTTATTCCCCCTGGATAGTTTTAAGGGGGAATAGAATATCCCGTGACACCGGCTTGCTCAAGTTCGAATAAACACCCCTAAAATATCATTCTGGCTACGGCCTTATACTTATACACAGGTCGTCTATCTACTTGGTGAGCATATTAAACTTAGCTATAGCTAAGTTTAATATGCTCATCACGATGCCTGATGAACATCGACTACCGCTGATCAGCCACGCTTTTATCACAGCAGTGACAGACAATTTGTGCTTAGCAGAATTTGTAAAACAACGAGTGCATGCATTGTTATTTCCCCGCTTTATCTTTGGGAGACTTGGGACTTGAGAGATTTTGGGAAAGAATTCACAAAATGCTGCTTAGTGAAAGCAACATATTCACATATCGTAAGTGCATATAATTATAGTATAATTATGGTAGCCTACATGTTGTCGTAGAGCTTCATCCTGGTTCACTTCGCATTACTCTCTCAATTTGCACATGTTCTCTTTGGCAATCAGAACGACAGGTGTCTTAGTAGTTAATCAACAGTTACTGTAGGCTTTCCCGCATAGAAACAGGAAACCAACACAGGAAACTGTTTTGATTGTTACTAAGTCTTAACGTTCGGATGCAGCTGCTGTCGTTCAGTTAGGCTATGTGCCATAGTAAACAGGTCCGCACGACGTCGTGTTAGGACAATATATTAGTCCTCTCCGCCACTGGTTGCACTCTGCAGTGCCAGTCCCAAGCCTGGATAAAGGAGGAGGGCGTCGCTAATGGTCTTTGTTACCACACAGTGACGTTAAACTGCAACTACACACACACACACACACACACACACACACACACACACATACACACACACACACACACACACACACACACTATTAGTCCTGCAGTGATGTTCTTCCGCCACAGGAAACTGGTTGATAAGGCAAACGAGTGGCTGAAGAAAAACAAGGAGATGCAGGTGAAGACTTGCGAGACGATCACGTGGACATCCCATGATTCCAAGGGCCTTGGTGACAGCGAATCGATGATATTGTCACGACGAATCGCAGAGAACGCCTCCAACTACGCTCTTCGGGGACTCAGGTAAAATGATACATCTCGATATGTAGCATCATGCAGTCATTTCACGACTTTTAAAAGGAATTTTGAGCACTGTGCATAACTCACTGGAGACGCACGACCACGCCCTTTGTCCGGTCGATTTGTTCTGACGACCTTTTTTTAAGTCTTTGTGTGAAATTTTTCGAGAAACATACTATAAGCTTATATACTCTAGCCTATATACGTTGAAATCTGACCTTTTAAGCTTTCGGTTTACATTTCCAAAAAGTGTAGTAAATTCAGCATGCACTGTCAGATGACCTTTTATTGTCACTGCACAACCGCTTCTTCCCCTTTCCATGCATCCTTCATGGTAAATTACCTTTCAATCGCCCAATCACATAACAATCACCATTTCTGTTATTTTTGTACTGCACAGAAGTGCTTCTAAAACTGCACAAACTCATTTATCGCAGCACATTTTGTGCTAAACTGCGCTCTATAAAAGCCTGAGTCATTTTGTAATGAGGATTGGATGCGAAAGAGTGGATGGGTGGATGACCGTGGAAGAGTGGATGGGTGGATGACCGTGGAAGAGTGGATGGGTGGATGACCGTGGAAGAGTGGATGGGTGGATGACCGTGGAAGAGTGGATGGGTGGATGACCGTGGAAGAGTGGATGGGTGG
The DNA here is from genome assembly GCA_949752735.1 of Lumbricus terrestris. Lineage (NCBI taxonomy): Eukaryota > Metazoa > Annelida > Clitellata > Crassiclitellata > Lumbricidae > Lumbricus > Lumbricus terrestris. The sequence goes on along the minus strand of OX457038.1, from coordinate 30,511,151 downwards.
ATGACCGTGGAAGAGTGGATGGGTGGATGACCGTGGAAGAGTGGATGGGTGGATGACCGTGGAAGAGTGGATGGGTGGATGACCGTGGAAGAGTGGATGGGTGGATGACCGTGGAAGAGTGGATGGGTGGATGACCGTGGAAGAGTGGATGGGTGGATGACCGTGGAAGAGTGGATGGGTGGATGACCGTGGAAGAGTGGATGGGTGGATGACCGTGGAAGAGTGGATGGGTGGATGACCGTGGAAGAGTGGATGGGTGGATGACCGACTTGACCGTGGATCATGATTCGGAACGGAGGATGCTACAAGCAGGTGATTGGCACTTGGCACAACATGCACTGTTTGTGTGTCACGGTGGTGTAGTGGTGGCGTCGTTGCCTTGGCGCCGGAAGGTTCGAGGTTCGAATCCACCTCAAGTCGCCGCGTAGAGACCTTGGGCAAGTCTTTCACTCGCAATTGCTCAGCGCTTCGGAGTGAAACTCCGATGCAGTGTCCGCTATGTAGTCGGGAGCGCCTCTGAGTAGAGTGCTTGAAGGGGCGCTATAACAAGTGCGCATACAAACAAGCAACAGAGGAACTAAACCAACCAACACAAAGAGAAAGATAGAAAGAAGTGACTTCAAGTGAGAGAAGGCCAGTTAAGGAATTATAGGAAATAAAAGCTGAGAATGAAAGAGAGACAGAAGAAAGCAGAAGCGATAACAAATTTCTACAGACCTAAATAATCGAGTGATCTTAATTATTGCATTTTTTAAATTGAATAAGATGATACATGTCTCTTTCATTGACTCATTCCTAATTATGAAGAATTATCGAGATCCTTGCAGTTGTTAATTCTTCTTCACGTTCTGTATACACTCAGGCAGGCTCGTATGTCCAACGACGCCATATTTCTCTGTTCTGTGCATCTACTGTATCCCTCCCCTGCCAGCATATACAGTCCAGCAGCATTGTTCTTGGTCTACCTCGCATCGTTTTTTACCCTCCATATTCTTTCCTCAATGATATCTCTTAGTAGGGTGTCGCTCCTTAAGATGTGTCCTATCCATTTCTTCTGCCACCCACGTATAGTGCCTATCAGTGACCTCTTTTCTTCCACCAACTGTAAGATTTCCTCATTCGTTAAGTTGTTACTTATATACAATTATACATGTATAATGGTAATGACGTTGACAACTGTTATCTATTCAAATTCTATCAATTTTTTAAGGCCATTTAAAATGAATTTAAAATTGTTCCAGTCGCCTTAAATGTTGTGCCGATGTTTACGTTTTATTCGGAATATTAGCCTATTATTATTAGGCCTATCGTAATTTTTCGCTAGGAACTAAGCATATGAAAAGATTGCAAAAGGCATAACGTAATGGCCACATTTATATTCCTCGAGGTGGCTAATTCTGAAACAGCTGCCGTATCTCAAGCAAGAGGTGCGAGGTAGCAGGTGTTAATTGCGTGTGTGCACACGCACGTATAACACCTGCGCTATAGACGTAGCAAACTGCTACGACGTCACGAAAGTTGTCATGCTGCTTTGAGTGCGTATAAGTCGACGTTGCAACTGACGTAAAGACGCAGACTTGTCCTTTTAACACATATAGATGCAATACATCTTGCGTTAGAGTTAGACGGTAGCCATTATGCACAGCGTGCTGGTGTTTTAAAGGGAATAGCACAGGTTGTTTATGGTTAGACTACTGATAGAGTCTACCAAGTTAAATGTCTCTGGAGGCATATTATGGTCTTTAAATATTTAGCCAGTCATCTGCTGTATTGCTGCTCTGGACTGACGAATGGCGAATGCCTTCTGGGTAGCGCCTCTGCCTATACCTGAGTGGGTTTTGTCTAGGACACAGCTGGCCGTCGAGCACTTCGTTCTTCTACTAATGGCGAACTTCTGGTTCCCGTTCTAGCACCTCAGCTATAGGCAGCGTCGCGCATTCTCGATTGATGGCCCGTCCACTTAGAATGGACTTCCATTGTAAATGCGTCTGTAGGCCTATACTCTCTAGAAATAATGTCAATACGTTTTAAAAGTAGCTGTGAAGGTACCCGCAAGTAAGCCTATCAAGTAGGCTACAACGCCCAAATACCAAACGCATGAGAAGATGGAAAAGAGCGGAAATTTTTCAGAGAGTAGAACAGTATCAAACTTCTTGGATCCTGCAAATTTTCCCAAATGCCACGAATTGCCGCGATTTTCGGGCAATTTCTGCCCGTGAATTTACTGCGATTTTCGCCATTATTTAAAAAATGCTACCCTGAAATTAGATCTTTTTCGCGAATTTCGTCTATCCCTAATACATGGTGGTTGTAAGCTAGTAGGCTTTATATATAGGCCTATAACTCGATTCGGGCAAATTGGCACTAGGAATTTTTTGTCATAATGAGCGTGGAATTTCAAAAACAGACTTGCCCGAAAAACAGACTTGCCCAAAATTTGGGGGTATTTTCCCCTGGACTCCGCCTCCTAGGCTCCTACGCCTATGTGTATACGCCCCCCGCACAGCCTATTATGCAAAGAAATGAATTTGTGTGAATTGAATTTCTACTGACGGCATATAATGATCATTGTCGTCGTTGACATGACAGATTGTGGGTCGTTCCTCGAGCGGTCAACAAGCCTCAGTACATCTGCTTCAGTGACTTCAGTCCAGTCGATACGGAGGACAGCATTCAAACACTCGTCACTTGCGCCAACAACAAAATTCATCAAAATCAGCTCAAAGGTAGTCAGTCAACCTATACTCACGTCTGTTGATATCAACAATCATCGGTAATGATGATACTATCATCAAGTAATGATGATAGTGATGATTCTGTTGGTAAATGATGACGATGATGGTGAATTTTAAATACAGTTGGGGCATTGATTACTTTTGACCATTAATTTTTTTAAATTTTATCTAAGGTTTAACTGAAGTTAAAACTGGCGTAGAAATTAGTCATGTCGTGTTAGACCTATGCAAATCAATTACGCTGCTGGTATACGTATTATTGTTTCTCAAATGTGATCACCTCACTTGCACGATTAAAGGCTACTTGCTTACCTATTTATTTTCTCAGTCGTCTTCAGGACCAGTTGCAAGGGTAGGCCCTATCTCTTACGATGGGAAATTAATTCAGTGCACACTGCATAAAATTAATATCATCAAAATAATAACATATTGGCACACACACACACACACACACACACACACACACACACACACGACAGGCCACACGTCAGCGACTTGCCGGTTATAAGAGGCAATTAATTTAGGCATATACCGAGATATAAGAAAGACAAGATCGTCAGATATCTGTGTATATATAATTGAGGCGAGGAGATGAACAGCAACCCAAAGGTATAATTATGCGACTGACAAACATGAAAATGTCATAAAGAAACTGATCGGCTCCAGATATTTGCAGTGTCTCAACTATATATATAACCTGACTACGGTACTGTGGGTTGCGGCAGTTGGTGTATATATAGACTTCATCTATAGGCATGGACGGAGTTTATCAGGGGCTAGGGGGAGGGGGCTAAGCCCAGGGCTGTACTGGTAAATTTTGAGGTGAGTAGGCGTATACACGCTGACCGAGAGAAAAACCGACTTTTTCGGGCCGGAAATTTATTTAAGATGACCTTTTTTAGTTAGTCTATATGGCCAAAATCTTCAGAAAATTTCCGTCCGAAAAAAACTGATGACCTTTTTAGCGATGCGATGTTAACTATAGCGTATACGCCCGTGTACCCTGCATTTTACCGCTTAAACCCTGGTTTTCGATGCCGTTTTTCGCCCGAGGTGAGTATACACGCTGTATACCCACGTATACCCTCGTGTACAGCCCTGGCTAAGCCCCTCCCCCCCAAGAAGGCTCAGATTCAGGCTTTTGCCGTGAAAATGGTATCTTTTTCCGGACTTAGCCCCCAAGAAGACAAGAACGGAAACCAGACTCCGCCCATGTCTATAGGAGGATGGTTAAAAAGACGAGGACACCTGGAAGCGGAGAAAGAAGCGAGGAGAGGAGAAGGAGGAGGAGCAAGAGGAAGAGAAGGGAAAAAAGGAATTGGGAAACAGGAAGTCGATGGATGCAGGTAAACACGGAGTGGAAGAATGGAACTCAGATTGAGGAGAAAAGGAGGAGAACGAGATTGGGACGAAAGAGGGGAAAGGGAAGAGAGAACACAGGAGGAAGAGGAGGAAGAAAATGAAGATGACAAGGAGAAGAAGCATGCAGGTACACACAGAGAAAAAGATTGGGATGAAGAAAAGGCAGAGGAATAGAAGCGAAAATTTGCCGGAAGAGTAGGAGGAGGAGGCGCATAGGCGGGAAGGAAGGAGAGAATGGAAGGGAAGAGGAAATGCTGCGTTCTGTGGCGACATACATTATGCATCCAATGGAAACGCCGTTCAATTCTCGCCATGCATTGCCATATACCGTAGAATTTTTATGTAAGGCTACTATGCTCCGCCGTATTGTTAAGCTTCAATGTCGGCGCTTCTCTTGATTGTCTGCCTATATAGGTTCAATAACTCATCATCGACTGCATATAACATCTAATATCTGAAGCCTAATTTCTGCTTTCCCAGACACATTAATCTCTATGTATTCTGCGGCATGTATTCTGCAGCATGGGACGCTGCTGTATGGCTCTGGCTGCTGATGCCCATAATAATCATGTAAATGGAAAATGGAAATGCGAGCGTTTTTCTGTAGCGACTTTGTGGCTTCGACCAAGGTCGTAATTGTTATAGAACATGCTACGTATATCAATATGCATGGCCATGTATATCTGATGCAGTGCATGCATGAACGCATGTATAAATATGTGTGTTTATGTATGTACATTGTATGTATGTATGTATGTATGTATGTATGTATGTATGTATGTATGTATGTATGTATGTATGTATGTATGTATGTATGTATGTATGTAGGTCTATGAATTAAAGAAAATATGTGCAGTAAATAAATAAGATAAGGTCACAAAAAAGAGAAAAACAAGAAGAAAAATAACAAAAAGAAAAAGGATATTTTTTAGAAGACTAAAAAACGAACCGAGCTTTTTATACAACTATGCTCAGACACATAGCCTAATTGTTCTCCAATAGATATAAAATTGGTTCAAGTTAAGAAAAGCTGATTGTGGTTCCTGACGTGATTTTTGCGGCACTGAGATTTGTTCTTGAAGAACGGTACTCATATATAGTAACTCATGCACTTGACAGAACCTTCATCACTAGAATCAATCAGAAGCATTCTGAAGACTTTCAATGTAAACTTCAGATTTTGCTTCTCACAGAATCTTATCTGGATTTTTAGTCTTCGCATATATTTCTGCTAGCCCGGTAGCGCATTGGATAACGCACTGGTATGGAGTGCGAGAGAGACCGAGATCGAGCCCCGTAGGGCGGATGTGCTTTGTAGGCTGCTATTAGCGCCGTGTATTGCAGGCTGTCTGCTCAGTTAGTAGTTAAGATTTATGTCTTCTGTAATTTGCGTTCTAGTGAATTGTTTAAATTGCATAACTGTAGGCCTACACTGTAATCGGTTGCGGTCTGTCAACCGGATTGTTTTTATAAGGAACATTATTATTATTATATTTTGCTTCAATTGCAAGTAGGCTACCATCCATCCCAATGTGTATGCCTGTATCATCAGATATCTGTGTCCTCACCTCTTGCTACGGCCTACGGGCATAATTATAGGCGTCCTTGTGATCGGGAACCAAATCTTGTAAACCATCGCCCACGCATCCATCTCGTATGCCGTGCAATTATTGCATGTGAATCAGATACACTTTTAAACTTATTTCGTCTGAAAGAATTTGTCCACCTGCAGTCAGTGTTATGTGATGCAGTTGCAGGAAATTGCTCTTTCGGTTTCCGTGCCACCCAGTTATTAACCCAGATATTAGACTCCGGGTGTTCAGTTATTGACACAGATAATATTATATATGCCATAAAGTCCTGGCGCTATTTTTTGCTCAAGCGTGTTTTGCTGTTTTTGGATTTGAGTTCATGTCATTTCCTTCGTGCCATGAATGCAATATTCCTGCTGAAGCACTCGCCTCAGCACAGTTCTTGTACTGTTATCATTGTGGGGCGCGGTGGTGTAGTGGTGGCGTCGTTGCCTTGAAGCCGGAAGGTTCGAGGTTCGAATCCACCTCAAGTCGTCGCGTAGGGAGACCTTTGGCAAGTCCTTCACTCGCAATTGCTCAGCGCTTCGGCGTGAAACTCCGATGCAGTGTCCGCTCTGCAGTCTGGAGCGCCTCTGAGTAGAGCGCTTGAAGGGGCCCTATATAACAAGTGCACATACAAACAAATTATCATGGCGCGTCTACTTTAAGATCTCGATTCTTTGAAATTGACGTCAGCATGCAGGGCTGTTACTCCGTAGCACCAAATTCCAACCGAAAACATCCTTCAACACCGAGCGAACTGCCGCCGATACACAAGCGCCAAAGCGATGAGACGGAAGTGAGCCGTTAAGGGCACCGAGGGTCTCGAGTGAGCAGAGGAGTGGGACATGTTCTGGGTCATTGATTCAGACGGAAGTGCCACAGCTGCTGATGCTGCTGCTGCTGCGGCTGCTTCTGCTGGGGCTGCTTCTGCAACAGCTGCTGCTACTGATGCGAATGGAACTCTGTGGAAATAGATGCTGCAAAATCTAAGCTCAGCTGCTCGTCTGAATTGGCCAGGGTTGGGGTGGGGTGGGTGCACGGTCTACATGACCAGGGATTGGTGGCCTACGTGCCGTCGACGGGTCTCCCTCAGTCGTTGTCTCGATCGGGGGTAATGCGTCCAATCCCTTCTGCAGCGCTATCCGCTATTGATTAACAAGCTCATGTATATATGCGGCGATCAATATATTTGTATTTGTAATGTATCATAAGTTTATACGTATATAAATAGTCATATTTAGATATATATATACACGCATGCATGCATGCATACATACATGCATACATACACATACATACACACATACATACATACATACATACATACATACATACATACATACATACATACATACATACATACATACATACATACATACATACATACATACATACATACATACATACATACATACATACATACATACATACATACATACATACATACATCATACATACATACATACATACAGACGTACCTACATACATACATACATACATACATACATACATACATACATACATACATACATACATACATACATACATACATACATACATACATACATACATACATACATCACATAAATACATACAAACAAACATACACACATACATACATACATACATACATACATACATACATACATACATACATAAAACATACATAAAACATACATACATACATACATACATACATACATACATACATACATACATACATACATACATACATACATACATGCATGCATGCATGCATGCATACATACATACATACATACATACATACATACATACATACATACATACATACATACATACATACATACATACATACATACATATATATATACATACATAAGTATATTTGAGCATGAATACGAGGGCTGTTTGCGTTTGTATACAGAAAGATTTCATATATCATCAATATCGTCAGTCTATAGCAATTTGTGAATCTTCATCCAGCTGCAACGTCTAAGAATGAATCACTTTCAGCATGAACTTTAATTTTCGCACGAATCTTAATATTTTTATATATAATAAATGAAAGCTGGCACATACACACGCACACACATACATACACATACATTTATAATAGGCATAAATACATATTATATGCTTATATATAGGCCTTATGTATAGCTGAGGGATAGGCCTACTATATTTATAAAAGGCGTTCTGATGGCCGCATAATACATAATTATAATGTAGTTTGAAAGAGTTCAAGGCTGGAACACGACTATAATTCGATTGAACCCAAGATTTATGAACTGAATTAGCAATCAGTTTTAGGACGAAGCGTAGCATATTAATATTTGTGGTCGAAAGGCATTATGGTTAATTCTGAGCGATTTTGTTTTCCGGCGTCTTTTTTATTTGATTTGACGTTCGCTGGCCATCGATAAAACCGACTGAGACGGGTCACGCAAACAATTTATATGGCGCCGTAACACAGCGCCTCATAGCAACTATAGCTGCAGGCAAGACCATATTTAGGGGGTGTTTTGGGTGTTTGAACACCCCAAAATGAAATAATGTAAAAATTAAGTAGCGCATTTACAGTTGCTTGTCGGCTTGTTCAAGATCGAATAACCACCCCACCCAAAAATCCTGGCTACGACCTTGATTGCATGGCAGACCTTAATAGAGAACAAGTCAGTTTATAATATATATTGCATAAATAGAGAACTATTTTGAGGTTCCATGTATGTATATCCATGACATAGTGCTCTTATTTTGTGGGTCATTGTTTCAAAATTCTTTGATAAGTCGAGTAAATTACATAGGCTATAAACCTAGAAATAGAATACACAGATTCAGTGCTGAGATTTTGTTATTCAGTCGTGTCGTAGAGGTGTAATAGCCAAAATGAAAGCCACATGAATTTCTCTGTCAATATACAGCCTCTAGGTTCTAATATTTCATGTAAATTGATAATTACATAACCTTTCTATAATACACAATTATAATTTATAATTTATGCCTAATTATTGGCTCTATTTTGCGAAGCATGCAGGTAAGAGCATAGATAATTAGATATAGACCTATAATGAAATTTGTCTCCAGATTTTAAAAAAGCAATTGGTTTACCAAGGCAACGCGTAGTTCCAGGGATGCATGCACTTACTATGAGAATGGAGCAGTTTATAATATTGACTTGCAGCACCGCTGCGACGTATTCAGTGGCTCCATTAGCCATGCAGTCAAATATTTTGCTAACTGATGTCACCAAGGCTCTCACTATTCCAACGATTCCTAATACGTGTGCCGTGGCACGTGTGGCGCGAGAACTTTGCAAGTGCGCCACAGAAAAATCTAATAATTATGTTAATAATAACAAAACACAATGAGAGACATATATATTAATATGTAGGCCTATATATAATTTTATACAATCATCAGCACTACGACATTAGGCCTATACTTCCCTTGGCTTGCAGTCGACAAAAATAAGCACTGGTTAGGCTAATCAATCCATCAATCCATTCGTAATCGGTGAAACGACAAAATCTTACCACAGAGCAGTGGTGGCGCCAGGATTTCATCTTTTTGGGGGGGAGGGTGGGGCTGAATCTGCGGGGAGAAAATTTTCCATTTTCAGTCGCCAAAATTTCTGACGACCTTTTTAAAAGTCATTTGGACAAAATCTCAAGAAAATTTTCCATTTCAGCCGTCAAAATTTCTGACGACCTTTTTTTCCATTTGAGTTGATCTCAAAAGCAAGCACATCCGTCACATTAATGATCATTAATTATCATTGCATTCGTTAAAAGTTAATACTGTGAATTTGTGCAAATAAATATTAGGTAACTATTGCTATTAAAATAGACTAAGTCACTGGAGTCTAGTGACTAGAGTCACTAGACTGACTAGAGTAACTATAGGATAGACTGACTAATACACTCACTAGAGCATTATTAGACAAATATTAAAATTAAAATATTATTAGATAATTGTGACAATTAGATTAAAACAAATTGGTAATTATTGTTAAGTGTGCCGCGGAAATTTTCATTCTTTCTTATTTCTTAGTGTGTCGCAAGCCAAAAAAGGTTGTGAATCACTTACTGATCTTACCAATGCCACTAGGTAGAGGCTATTGATGATAATTTCTGAATCTTTTACTTGCATCTGCACCGTGACATGGGAAAGTTTCAAGACTTTGCAGCCTATACCTCATGGATGTATGTTATAGAAATACATAATAGGCTTTAGGCATATGGTTCATGTTATAGAAATCTTGTATACTATAGATTATTATTATCAACATACAAATGGCTTTCAACTGCGGCTGATTATCACAAATAATTAAGCGTAACCTATCAAGCATAGATAGAGCCTAAGCTTATTTAGTAAAAATACATAGAGCACGACGTTATCTGTACGGACTATCATTTTCCATATTATAGCTGTAGATTAATTATAGGTCTATATGAATATATTAGGCTAACGATCACACACACACACACACACACACACACACACACACACACACACACACACACACACACACATATATATATATATATATATATATACGACGCCATCTGTTATCGAACAAAATTATCTGCAATTATTATGAACCAGATTAGTTCAGATCATAATATATCAACCGGTTGCAAACTGGCTATAGTCAAGCATGTTTGATTTTTCCGACCTTTCATATGCAACCAACTGCAGAAGAGAATTACACAGTGCTTAAAGTGTAGGAAAATAAGTGCCTGGACGCCCATTACCTTTCCAAAAGAAGTGCCTGGACGCCCATTACCTTTCCAAAAGAAGTGCCTGGACGCCCATTACCTTTCCAAAAGAAGTACCTGGACGCCCATTATACCTTTCCAAAAGAAGTGCCTGGACGCCCATTATACCTTTCCAGGCTGTGCTAGCCAATAAGTGGCAGGACAACGTTCAATTTTGAAAATAAGTGCATGGACGCCGTCCATGACCGTCCAGCCACACTATATATAAGCCCTGGAATTACAGTGAGAAACTTTCCCAACAGAATACGTGCCTTCTCCATGGTTGTAGCGTAATCTACGGGGGAAGTGATATGCAGACAGGTCTATATATATATAGCGTAGTCATCTGTATACCGTGTGCGCACCTCTAATTTTGCCAGTGCAACCCCTGGCCCTGGCCTAATTTGAAGCTAAGAGCCGCAGGTTCAGTTTATCTGACATGGTGGTGGTGGAGGTGGAGGTGGTGGAGGCGGTGGTGATGCTACTCCTCCACTTCCTGCTTCCGTTCGTTTGGTTCAGGTCAGATCGTGACGGTAGAGACGGTCGGTGTTCCGATCCTGAACGGTGGTCGTATCGACGGTGGAATGACGACGTGGAAGGAGTGTGCTGACGACGACAGTCCATACGTCTTCGTTCTTCGCGTCTTCTACAATCGAGAGGTCAACGGACGAATCTACGGCACAGAACGAGCTCAGATAGGTATAGACACGCTATACAATATACATAGTGACTACATACTATACACGTTATATATATATATATATATATATATATATATATATATATATATATATATATACAGACCAATAATTATATGATCCAAATCAACTATCAGCATGAACTACTTATATATTTAACTAATATAGGCCTATATATATATATTCGTTTTATTACTATACAAAGGTATCTTAAAGGTGCAATATATGTAACTTGTCAGATTTGCGCACTGTAGCCTACTTTGGCTTGTCGCCCACGTGGTTCCGTCTCTAAACTCTTCTGTATAATTATATATGATGCTGACGACCATGTTCTGGCTATAACCGATTTTTACGGCGATCGGTCGCCTCTCTATAATATAGACCTATAGGCACCCTCTTATATAGTTCATCACTGATGCACGAAATTATTACTCCATTACCAGATTCCGATCCTCCTTCATCGGGGTGGAGAGCAAGGGCTGGCTTATATTGATATATTATTGAAAACGAAAACATTTTTTTCAAGGTCAATAAGTAACAGAGAATGCTTACGATCGCAAATGATCGTTATTTAATGACAGCACATTGTGCCATGCACAGGTAGAATTATCTCTATTATAGCTTTGACGCATGCGCAACGCAGCATTTATGTGATTTATATATATATATATGTAATTATGTATACAAAATTATATATATGAGGCTCATGTTACCATACCGTATAACTATTGTAAAATCGATAGGCCTAGTCATCCATCTTATGATGATGATTTTCACAGCTAAATATACGACTCCTGCATGCATGTAGCATCAAATAGAATTAATTGTGTTAGCGTATACGTGCCTCAAAGGCTCATTAGAGAGTATACCCTTCTGGACTTCTACTGGACTCGCCCTGCTTGCCACGGATCCTAGATTTACATGTATAGGCAGATGCATCGATTATATAACTTATAACCCATCATCATTTGACGCCAGTTGCATTGGTATAGCATAGAGTGCTACAAATGTATCCAAATGACCAGAAGATGACATGCGCAGTGTCTATAATAACCCTATGATGTTTGAGGGCTACGTAAATCAATGCGCTCTATATACAAACTATACATGTGCAAAACATTGTACATATGGCTGTAGTGTAACCATTGGCTGTCGACTGTGGAGTGTCTGAATTTCTTTCTAGAACACAGACTCTGATGCCAGAGAAATTGTTTTAGTCAAAAGCTTACACAATGTGTATTTTACGATTGATAATGCCGGCTAAAATTGAACATTCAAAACGAAAGAACTTTTAGGAATTTCAAAGTTCAAAGTGTTCTGCATGCGCTGTTTTTAGCACATGAATCGTATAATAATTATGAGTCAATCAATGTATTCCTACTTTGAATAGCGTGTTGGTGATTATTATTCTATAGGCATTAAAGACATGGTTCCTCTACCGACTGATCAGACTTACGAAGGATTTGAGGATCTGATAGACCGAACAAACGTCTGGCTGAAAGAACAAACGGACATACTCGTCACAAACTTCCAATCCGTTATTGTTCAGAAGAACAGCGGTATGTCATCGCAGTGTGTTGGTTACACACGAAAGCTTCTCCTATGTAATGTAATGTAATGTAATGTAATGTAATGCATGTCACTGATTTTTACGATGGCGCATCAACTGCCAATTAGTTGGTCTGCAGGTCTTCTGACTGCACAGAATATCCAGCTTACTCACTGCAGCGCTTAATCAAAATACAAACTGCTAAAAAAATACAAACTGTTTAAAGATTGTAATCATGTAGGGGAGACCGGGGCTACAAGTAACAATTTACACATTTCATCGACTTACGGCAGAACTATTCCTCCAAGTACGGTATACACAATATATCAGTGAAAACCTTCATGAAACTTTATAATTAGGCAAAATTTCAACTGTCTAGCTATATTACTTTAGGAAATTAATGAGGTCAAACAAATATTTTTGTGTGTTACAAATTTCCCCGGCTTGGGGTTGGTTGTAACAAGACCTGGGGTAAATTGTAACAATGCTTTTAGCATTGGGGTTGGATGTAACACAACACATGCAGTCTAGGCCCTACTATCATTTCAAGTCGTCTGAAACACACTTATGACAGAAATAATTCACAGCGCCATCAGTGCAATCCACTTGAGATCACTTCTTACAGGTTCCCGGACAATTCGTCGCCGGACAATTCGGACCGGACAATTAGGACCGGACAATTCGGAACCGGACAATTCGGAGCTGACAATTCGGCGCGGACAATTCGGATACGGACAATTCGGAGAAAATTTTGATGAGGACAATTCGGACCCAGACAATTTGGAGCGGACAATTCGGAACCGGACAATTCGGACCGGACAATTCGGACCGGACAATTCGGACCGGACAATTCGGAGAGGGCAATGCTTAGCAGTCAAAATTAGTGATGGAACTCAGATTTTCATACCCATCTCCATCACCCAAATTGACCTGCATAGTTTGACCGGATAGGCTACTGGTCATCAAAATAAATACTAGATCAACTTAGCACCCCACTGTCTATCAGTCTGCGTGTAAACTTATGTCTGTTTATTCGTACGTCTCTTTGCCCGTTTGTCTGTCTGTGTCAATACGTATGTCTGCCAATCCATTTGTGATATACGTCAGCCCACTCACTTTGAACATGTTTTGGAAGCCATAGGATGCTGCGTTTTCACCTTTTGAATCTTTCACATTTATGACAATAAGTAGGCCTAAGTCCAAAATGTCTTCAATGCAATACTATAGGTTATATCTGTTCTCGTAATATTTACATGAATCGACATGATCTTTTCTCATAAATAAATTCGTGCTAACCAGATCTCATAATATTATTGGGACCTGTAAAAATCTGATCTATAAATAAGAGCGGTGTAAATCTAGCTTAAAGCAGAAGCCCTATCACTACCAGGTACTGTTAGATAATCGAAGACAATCAGCGAATGATTACACTTTTTTATAGAAAGTAACATAACTAATAATGTGAATCCAGACTGTCAGGTATACAAAGTCAGAGATCACTTAGCTGAAAAATTTCTCAGAGCTAGGCCTACAAACTTAAGTAGCAGTAAAATATAATAACATTTTAACTAATAATCTGAAACCCTACAAATCATGTCTTTTAGGATTTCATGATTTTTATATGCACTCCGAATTGTTCGGATCCGAATTGTCCGGGTCCGAATTGTCCGTCTCCGAATTGTCCGGTCCGAATTGTCCGGATCCAAATTGCCCGTTCCGAATTGTCCGCTCCAAATTGTCCGGGTCCGAATTGTCCGGGTCCGAATTGTCCGGGTCCGAATTGTCCGCTCCGAATTGTCCGCTCCAAATTGTCCGTCTCCGAATTGTCCGGTCCGAATTGTCCGTCTCCGAATTGTCCGGTCCGAATTGTCCGGTCCGAATTGTCCGGCGACGAATTGTCCGGACACCCTTCTTACAAGCCACACATTAGATACAGCCTTTCTTTTTGTTAAGGACAGCACAAAAAGATTAAAAAAAGTAATCGCCATGCGTTCGAGGTACTTCTTTTCTGAAGATTCTTCTTCTTGTTTGGTAGGCTATTAGAGACATTTATATTGAAATTTTTCAAATCTCAGTGGGCGCCAAACAGGGAGATTCAATCTCCCCCACTGAATTCATTACATAACCTACTTAGAAAGAGTTATGGAAAAGATCAGGGAAAGAAACACCGGGATTTCTATGCACGGAACACTGATCAACCACCTCATATTCGCAGACGACATTGACCTAATAGAAGATGACATCAGGAACATACAGGAAAATCTAAATATCTTATGCCGGGAAGGAGAGGAGGTAGGCCTGAAAATCAACCATGGCAAAACCAAAACAATGACCTTTGGCGAAAAACGAACATGACATCAATCGAAGTTAACAGGGAAGGTCTGGAAAACGTGGAAGAATTTGTATATCTTGGAAGCCTGCTGACATGGGACAATGACTGCGGAAAGGAGATTGGCAGAAGGATAACGAAGGCACGCAGAAGGAGCATTGGCGGCCTTCGGGAACTTATGGAGAAGTCGCGAAATCAGCATAAAAACAAAAATAGAAATGATAAAAACATGCATATATAGCATATTACTATATGCATGCGAGACATGGACTCTACGTAAGCGGGATACAAACAAATATTTGAAATGAGGTGCTACAGGAGGATATTACACATCAGATGGGGGCAGAAAATAACAAATCTGGAGGTGCGCGCACGAGTAGGAAATAAGAAAAACAACAAGCAAATAATAATGTAAAGAAAACTGAACTTTTTGGACATATTTGCAGAATAGGAAATGAGAGACTCATCAAGCAAACTATTTTGGGGATGATGGACGGAGCGGGGATTAGGGGAAGACCTTGTAGGGAATGGCTGGATGACATTACAGATTGGTGCGAAATGGAGATAATAGCCTATATAAATTGAGCAGACTGGCAAAGGAGAGAGACAAGTGGAGACGGACGGTGAAACATGCGATTAACACCAACGGGCACTGAGCTCATGGACCGCAATGATGATGATGATGATATTTTGACATTTTTGTTCCTCGGACTAGCTATATAATTACGGTAAGGCTTTGGCTTTATAGGTCTACAGAAGTTTTGCCTCTATAGGCCATTGCAGTCTGTCTGTTAGTAGTTAAGATGTGTGTATTCGACTATTCGGTGATCTGCGTTCTTGTGAATTGTTTCAACTGCATAATTGTACACTGTAACCGGTAGCGGTCTGTCAACCGGATTGTTGAAATAAACGAAAATTATTCGTAGGCCTAGTATTACAAACACAAACGAGGAAGCGAACCGAAAGACATGTACGCTAGCTGGTGTAGTATTTTCGTTGGCGATGCATTACACAAAATGATCACACAGACTATAGCGCCTCCAATTTGGTTTACCCTTGTGCAGGCGCTGTATAAATGTCCAATTACATTACATATAATGGTTAGGGGTTAGGGTTAGGTTTGGTTGTATTGCACTCTGTCTGTCGAGACGTGGCACCGACTTCCGTTTCCGGTACAGCGACGTCAAACGTCAGACGTCCTAACTGCGATGACTGCAGATAAACATTGACTACTTCCGCCTAATTTATTCGATCGTCTGCCCTGCAGCGTCGTGCTCGCCACTTCCGGTCAAATGGTCAATATCCGGCAAGGCGTGGGCGCCGCAGATGCTCCTGTCTATTGTAGAGGTGAACGGACCCAACTGTTGGTTCAGAGTCCGTCCAACAGTCACCAAGTACATCAGCTATACGTCACAGCAATTCCTCTGTCTGTATGTAGACTATAGGCCTATATATAGTTCCGGCAGTTCATTAGACATAATAATTATTTAGGCACGAAACGTTGTCTCTCCTAATAAATCAAGCCGAGATGAGGTTTATTCAAATCGTGGGTTTTAAAACTTTTTGTTGCGTTACGTCTTTGAATAATTAAAATACAGTGGGTGGTCTCGCTAAAAGTGATAGGCCTATAACTTTTGTGCTGCTTGAAAATGTTGATGAAATCTGGCCATCATGTGTAAATATGAATCTCCCTCTGGCGCATCAGATTCGCATTTGATGTGAACTTGCGCGCGTAATAAATTTACTTATTTATTTAAAAATAAAAATAATATTCAATCGATTGAAAATTCCCACTTGATTTGTGTTCAAGGACCCCACTCAGAGACCGGAAGCGCCTGCTTCTTCAGTCACCCTGGAGTGAACAGACCGCTTCCCGTCGACTACTTCCGCATCTTGAGAGTGGCCTATCTGAAGCCAATGGGTGACCTTCTGGTCGACCTTCCCGTCTTCTATCCGCTGACCTTTGAGACCTTCACTCCGGAGGTCGTGAGAAACAAGGAGTTCGGAAACAGTCAGAAGGAACGTCTCGAGAAGATGAACGAAACCTTCTCGAAGGTCATAACATTTCTCCAGACATCCGGTAGGACATAACTTTTTGTAGGCATTGTACAATATATGCTACACACAAACCTTCACAAACTTATATAGCGTTCCTGCGAACATAAGTTATAATGTCTTATGCTAATGTCTTATGCTAATGTCTAATCGCTCTAATGTCTAGTGCAAATGCATGTTGCCTAATGCTAATGCCTCAAACTAATGTCTATGTCTGTTACACTATAAAATTATAGTTTTAGACTATATATATATATATATATATATATATATATATATATATATATATATATATATATATATATATATATATATTAGAAAACGGTGTCGATCCGCATTGAGTAAACATGTTCTTTGCAGCAGATTATTAGTATATAGTGACTCTTTAAAAGTACATTTGCAACGTCATGCTATATTAACACTTTAGCGACCAACTGCATTGGCTTTGCAATCACTTTTTGCATTTCATTCTTCATAACTATACGTACTACTACCTAATGCCTATCCCTATATGTATCTATTCTAATCCGACTGCTAGCTATCCAGGATGCCCACTCTCAAAGTTTTCTTTCAATCAGTCACCCAAAATTCCAGGCATCACCTCATCACTCCTCTCTCTCTCTCTCTCTGTCTGTCTGTCTGTCTGTCTGTTTGTCTGTCTCTCTCTGTCTTGTCTGTCTGTCTGTCTGTCTGTCTGCCTGTCTGTCTCTCTCTCTGCCTGCCTGTCTGCCTGCCTGCCTGTCTGTCTGTCTGCCTGTCTGTCTGTCTCTCTGCATGTCTGTCTCTCTGCCTGTCTGTCTGTCTGTCTGTCTCTCTGCTCTATCTCTTCTCTCCTCTCTTTCTTTCTCATTATCGCCCTCTCTTTCTTGTGCCTATACAAAGCGCAACTCATTATTCCAAGCACGGTTTACTTGCCGTCAGGGTCTAAAACCAGACTTACCCCAGATATCGTCATCCCCCGTCAGCCACCGTATAAATTTAGTCCTAATGAAATTAGTCTACGATCATGCCAATTTCACTCCAATGTAAACACTGAGGTCCAGAGGTTCGAGCTGCAGGCATGGACATCATTATATATTAATATTACTGTAAGATGTCTATGGCTGCAGGTCTATGCTGCGCGACATGGACGATTAGACATCATCATCATCGACAACAGCATCATCATCATCATCATCATCATCATCATCATCATCATCATCATCATCATCATCATCATCATCACCGTCGTCGTCGTCGTCGTCGTCGTCATTATCATCATCATCATCATCATCGTCATCATCACCATCACCATCACCATCACCATCATCATCATCATCATCATCATCATCATCATCATCATCATCATCATCATCATCATCATCATCATCACATTCACCGTCACCAATCATCGTCATCATCATCATCATCATCATCATCATCATCATCATCATCATCTTCATCATCATCATCATCACCACCATCATCATCATCATCATCATCATCATCATCATCACCACCATCATCATCATCATCTTACATTTATCAAATGTTATAATCTATGATGCGTGACTTAGACAATTAGACATCTTGCATTTATCAAACGTAGGATGTCTATGATGCGTGACCACTGCAGGTTCAGCGAAAAGCGAATATCGAAACAGTTGTGGTCGTCACGACGTGTAAATAAAAGATTAGGTGCACAGATCTAGGCCAACAACAACAGCTGCGCTGGTTCCGCGGGGACCATAATGCGCTGACGCTGGTTCCACCGCCACCGCCGCCGCAGAGAATCTTTATCTGGCGCCAGTCGCACCCGACGGTGTCGTTAATGGTCGTCTGCTAATGTTTACCGCGCAAGGACGGCGATGACATTGGAAGCGATTCAGTACGACGTGTCCTCCTACTCTGTCTTATCCATTTCTCCGTCCATCCATTTTCAAGCGATATTGTCTTCGCTTCGATTCCTCACTTTGTATCGGAACGACGAATCGTAAATGCGATACTTGCACCCAAGGGTGTCGCGAGATTCTTCTGTGGGCCAGCCAATCGATCTGTTGGCGCACTTCGTCTTCTTGCAAATTGACAACAAAAGAAATTGTCTTCAGCCATCGACAAGGATGCCTATAACTGTGATCCTTCCTACTCTAATTCAGCTTTCGCTTGCTTCAGTATATCGATGCATAATTGCATA